>JAUMJL010001901.1:0-143714 GCA_033558185.1 Dromococcyx pavoninus
GATATGAGGAAGCTGCTATTTTTGATGCGCCAGTCAATTTACGATGTAGAAGTGGGGAATTTATTTGCCGTACCTTGCTTTTCTCCACGCAGATCATACATCGGGATGTTAAGCCAGAGAACATACTGGTTTCCCAGTCAGGAGTTATAAAGCTATGTGACTTTGGATTTGCCCGCACTTTAGCAGCTTCTGGGGAAGCTTACACAGACTACGTGGCAACCCGATGGTACAGAGCTCCGGAGCTGCTGGTGGGAGATACCAAGTATGGCAAGTAAGTCTGGCACACGAGGCTGCTGAAGGGTTGTGGGGAGTATGGAAAGGGTTGCTCTGTGTTTTAGGGGAGGCAGGGGACTGTTGATTGGCAAACAAGTTAAAGGGATGCTGTTCAGCATTCCCTGATTATTCACTTTTAAAGGTTTAAGTCTTCCACTTCTCTCTTCTATTCTGCCAGTACTTTCCTGGCTTAAAAAGCAAGAAGAGCCCTTGGCATTCCCAATCTGTTGTCTGTAGGACCTTTTCAGTTGCTGGTGGTAGTACTGGGGGAGGCTATGGCAGACCTCCGTCCTGTGCAGCTGGAGCCATGGAAGGAAGGCAGAAAAGTCCCTCCAAAGTATTCCAAGCAGACATTTCAGGTGAGAGGAGATGGGATGAATGAGATTTTTCTTACTGAGATCCCCAGTTCCACTAAAACAGGTTAGAAATTAAACTGTGTTATTCGCAGGTCCATTAGTACAATTGTGTAGGTGTACATATGTCCCTGTATTACTTTATTCTCAGTAACTGTACCTGAAGAGTAGAAGACTGCAGAAAGAGGAGCTGCTTGCTTTTTGTGTTCTCATAACATGCAAGATTACCCTCTTGTGTTATGTTGTATTAATATTTTTAAAGCATTTTACATTTGGAACCTGATTTTACATTTGGTAGCATGTGCCTGCTTCAGGAGCTGAATCCTTGCCATTCGTCAGGGCACTTGGAAGCCTGAAAAACAGCTGTCTTTCTGTTCAGGGTCAGGGAAAGCTGCGCTCAGAGCTTGTAACCTGCTGAAGACATGCCGTGAACTAGTCTGGCTCAACCTGCAGGTCAAAGAGATGAATAAAGCTGTGCTGAGCTGGGGTGGTGGGTCTCTTTTCCAGGGCTGTGGACGTGTGGGCTATTGGCTGTCTGATAACAGAAATGCTTACCGGAGAGCCCCTCTTTCCTGGAGATTCAGACATTGACCAGCTCTACCATATCACAAAGTGCCTGGGTAAGAAAAGCCCACTGGGCTCCTAGTAATGAAGGGGTCAAATATCTTTTCCCAGGGGGAGCAGGACGTGAAGAGAAAGGCTGTGGTGTGTGCTGAGCTGTTTCTGAGAGTGTGTACTCGTAGCACCTTGTACAAAGGAGCTTGTGAGTGCAGCATCAATTCAATGTGCACGGGTGGAAAGAGAAGAACCCAGACTGTAGCCTTTACAGTAGTGCTGACCCAGTATTTCAGATGCTGAAATGTTCTGTATTTCTTCGGTGTGGTTGCTCTCTTTGTGTGATTCCAGGTAGTTTAATTCCAAGACATCAAGAGTTATTCTATAAAAATCCTCTCTTTGCTGGCATGAGGTTGCCTGAAGTGAAGGAGGCCGAGTCTCTGGACAAACGATATCCCAATCTCTCTGCCACAACTCTAGATTTAACCAAGGTAATTAACTGATTGCTTACTGTGGACATCTCTGTTTGCTTGTCCTTTGCCGTGGGGAGCTGATGCTGAAGAGTCTGGAGCTGTTGAACTGTTTTCTCTCAACTACCCATGCCGTGAGCAACTGCTTGCTTTGGTGGCTTGGTGAGGACTGCCAGGATATGACAGCTATCATCCTGGGCCATAGGGGAGACTAACCTAGTCATCTCCAGAGGCAAAATGGTCACTGCCTAGCCACCAGGGAGGATTTGTAGCATATAGTGTACCACCAATTAAGTTTTCCAAGGAGATTTGAAAGGTGAAGAAGTGTGTTGAAAGTGTCCCCTCTACAAATAACTGCATCAATTGATCTTTTGAAATGTCTTGCAACAAGCTTTGCCTCTCATCTGCTACCTAAGTGGTTGCTTTGTAGATAATACACAGCCCCTTAATTCTTACTTGTTGGCAGAGATGTTGTGGATACAGTGCTTTCTGCCAACCCTCCCTCTGCCTGCTGGTGGAGGCACTGCAGGCAATAGGCTTGGATGGGATAATGTTTAGATGTGTCCCTTGCTTTTAGAGCTGTGTGTCTATTATGTGCGAGTTAACAAGCCTAAAACTTTGTCATAGATTCTGAAGAATCCTTCCAGGGATTTTTTTCTTTGTCCTTCCAGTAGTCTGGAGCACCAATATGTTGGGTAACCCAAACCCCACATGGTCATATTTGAAGTGTATAATGATCAGAACAGATTCTAAAGCCTTAGCCAGACAAATGTGACTGAAACAAGGGAGGTTTACTGAAAGCAGAGTTATCTGTTTGTGTGACAGGTATCCCCTGTTGCAGTGAGTCTTTGTGAACATTAGTGGTTGGAATGGAAGCAGACAGCAAACATCAAACTTTACTGGTAGTGGTGTCTGTCGGGCACATCTTGATATAACAGACCCTAGAAGGGGGAGTTCTGCAGCTTTCTTGACTTCTCTTGGAAATGCTAAATGCTTTTTTCCATTTCTAACGTATTTCTCTTCTGATGTTTACATTGATTTGACAGATGTGTTTGCAGATTGATCCAGACAAGAGGTCATCCTGCACTGAGCTCTTGGAGTGCGATTTCTTTAACAAGGATGGATTTGCTGAAAGGTAAACAGTTCAGTCCTTGCTTGAAGTGAACTAATATTAGAAGGAAGTTAAGCAGTTGCGCTTGAAGAGTGCATGCTGGGTTTGCAGAGCTGACAGACGCTGAATGGCTTGTATTTGTTTGAGTTTAGCCTTCCTGGAAATAGGAGAAGAGTTGAAATGGAACACATTGCAGCGGAATGTTTGCCTCGTTACCTTCTCATGACATTAATTCATCACTGCATGCACCTAGTGTCACACCGTATTGGGCAGTGTAGTACACTGTACTCACTCTGCATCTACAGCAGGATGGATACAAACACCTTTATTACTGTCATGTGAAACATATGTGCTTGTAAGATTTTATTTATTTCAGTGAGTGTGTCATATTTGGCTGGCGTCTCTTGGTTTGATTACTTAAAAGGCTATAGGAGCCTGTGCCAAACACCAGCTGGTGGTGGTATAGAGATTAACAGAAGCGGTTTTAATTTTTTCCCCTTATATGGAATGTAGGTTTGCTCAGGAGCTTAAATTAAAGATTCAGAAAGACGCCAGAGACCATCAATTACAAAAAAAATCAAAAATCAGCAAAAGGGACAAAGATCACATTTTAGAAGAAAGAAAAATGCATGGTGGTGTCCAGGTTGGTCCATCTTTGTTTTCCAAACATGTATATTTTTTTTTTCATGTTTTAAAATCACTATGTAAGTAAGTATGTGCTGCAGTTTAAGTTCAGGCGAAAACAGAATAATTGAATCATGGAACTGAATCATAGGATGGTTTGGGTTGGAAGGTACCTTAAAGTCTATCCAATTCCAACCCCCTGCCATGGGCAGGGACACCTCCCACTGGATCAGGGTGCTTGAAGTCTCATCCAGCCCTAGCCTTGAACACCTCCAGGGATGGGGCAGCCATGACTAATAGAAGCATAATTGTCCATTTCAGTTCTTTTAAGAAAGACTGTGATGTGCCAGAGAAGCACTGCTGCAGGTAAACTACATTGTGATGCAGTTACTGGCAAATGTGCAACTGAAAGGAGAACCAGTTAGGAAACATAACTTGTGGTGGATCATGAAAACATTTGTATACTGCTGTTTACCTGTGTTAAAGCCCTGTCCCCAGATATATTATTTTGCTTTCAATCAGACAGTAAGCAGTAGAGGCTTCAGAGTGACTTTGAGGTGACTTTGGGCTCAGTTCATATTTAATTTCTTTGGAAGTGACGCAGGATATGGTGGTTCTTCCTTTGTCATTTCCAATCCCATTCTAAGGCAACTTATTTGCAGAGGGTGCTAGAACCCTCGCCAGTCTCCTCCTGCTTGATGGAAAACAGAGGTTTCCTACTAAAAAACAATTCCATCTTTATCGGAATCATGCAGGCTTAGGCTTGTGATTTTTTTCACCACATGCACTGCTCTAAGCTACTTTTTAACCACAACTGTAAGAGAAAGACGATGCTTATCTTCCCAAACAGGATTTCAGCATTACCCCAAAGAGCAGAGATGCAAAACTATTAAAGGCGAAGTGCTCTAAGGCTGCTGCAGAGAAAGCAGACCGACCCTCCAACCTGAGCTCTCTCTATGACAGTGCGACCAAGCCATTTAAAATCAGCCCTCAAACCAGCCTCAAAGATTCCAGCAGCAGCTTGGACTATTCCAAGAATGCAGGCATAGTTATCCCTCCCATCAACCAGAATCTTTCTCCCACTACAATTAGGATGGGACTTGTGCCTGGGAACCTTAATTACAGGTATGGGAGCAGCTTGTATCCGTTATCGCTGTTGTCAAGGAGCTGTAACGTCCTGAGAGAGGTACAGGATGATGATGTGGTAGTGCGAGAAGTGGGTTTGGGACAGGAACAGTGCTTTGGTGGAGGACTGTACATGGATAACGAAGTCCACCTTCACCTGTGTGTATCCATGCAGGCACAGTCTCTCAGTGTTTCTGCATTTGGCAAAGCACTATTGGACAGCAGCAGTTTGCCAGCTGCTGTGGCACTGGCCTTTCTTTGACTCGTGGCTTTTCGTGGCCCAAACTTCTCTGTTAACTGAGCTCACAAAGGATATTCTCCACGTGAGCCTTCTTTCTAAGCACTTAATGACAGTGTTTCTGGGTGTCATGCATTTTTCTGGTCACCACATTGCCCCAGTTAATACAAAGTTTGGGGCATTTTTGATTACAGACTTGATGACAAGAGTACAAAATACTTAAACCCATTTCTGAAGCAACGGAAGCATTCTCCAGCAGGCTTTTACAGTGTTTGCTTGACATCGGTAAGTCATCTGTCTTTTCCCCTTGGCAAAGCAGAAGTAAATTCTGAACTCAACTATGTGTTTTATCATCAAGAATCCCATCTGTTGCAGCCTTCACCATAACTCCTAACTAGAAATATTATTTTCTTCACTTCTTATTTCCTCCAGGTGTGTTATTCTTTGCTAACAGTTATCTTAAATGAAACGTGTTTTGTGTCAGAGGACAGTTTTAAATGAGGGGAGCAGTCCAACACAGTATATCTGTGAGACATGGAATATATCCATGGCCTCCTGCGTGGGCAAGAAAAGCAGACCATAGATGCTGCACTGGTGAAGCAGAACTTAGAATTTAGATTTAACATGGCTTTGTTCAGTCATGTCATAAATACATTAAAAATTGATAATGAAAACAAGTGAAATAGAAAGCTTTCCACTGCATTCACTCCCTAGGCAGTATTCTTTCCATGCCAGCAGGAACGTTTGTCTTTTTACAGATAACTAATCCATGCCGTTCTCCAGGTGGTGTATTTTGTCCCTCTAAAAGCAGCCTTGCTTAGGTGACTGGGTTTTTTGCAGTGGCTGTCATGTTTTTAATGTATAAATGACGCTTGAGCATTGTGGATTCCTTTCCACACATTAGAGTCTTTCCTTTTACTCTTGCGCAAGTTCCAACTGCAGTGGAACATTGCTATGTTGATGTATTTTTAAGCTTGAAAATAGCTTTGCTTTTTCCTGTATTTTCATGAACTGGTGCTTATGCCTTTGATTACAGGTTACTAATAATAAAAACGTCCTTCAGGCAAATAGGAAAAAATTGGAATTCTCCAAGACAGATGTGCGTTTACCAGAATTAAAACATCTTCCTGAGCTGAAAAGAGTGGAAGGTATGAGCTTCGATGTCCTCTGAATAAAGCCTGGATCCTAAATAAGTTGCAGGAAGCAGTGTGCATTAACGAACTCAGATCTTGCTTCCGTAACACGGGATGAATTTGTTGTGTTTTGCAGCGTGGCATCCCAGATTTCTGAAAAAGGAAAACAAAACAGAGTCCCGTGTCCCCTCCCTTGCTGCTATTGACCTCCATAACACAAGGCTGGCGTCACAGCAGGTAAAAAAACCCCAATAAAACAGTTTGCCTGCTCTGTATTTGTTTGGTTTGGGACTTTCTGAACAGCATGGCCCACAGATTCCCAGTGTAACTCTGCAGAAGCAGAACTTGCCTTGGTTTCTTAACTGGCTACATAAAATGACCTGAGGCCTTTTGCTAGGGGAAAAGAGAACGGTTGTAGATGAAACTTCAGGCTCTGTTTGTTTCCCTGAGGTTAGCCGGATACTAGACGGGCAGTGCTAAGACAGACAACATGAATTGTTGCTATTTCAGCTGGCTGGATCAAAGTGGAAGCGAGCCTGATTTAGCAGAGTTGAAGAGAGACCAGGAGGGACACATGCTTTGAGGAGAACTGTCTTGGCTGTGTTGAGGGGTTGACTGCAGTAGGAAGGGAAAAGGCATAGGAGCCAGACATAGGGAGAGAAGGGGAAAACTTGCAGCTCTCTTAGGGATTAGTTCCTTAGTGACATTGAGATGTTTGGAATTAATAACTTCATAGGCAGTCACTTTGGCTACCTTGCTTCCTGTTGAGATTTAGCACTGTATTGGGAGAGAGTGTTTCTGAAGTCTGACTTGATCAATGAACGGCTTTAAGTTGCAGGTAGGCATCATGTATGTCCCTAGAAGGTGGTTTCTGATTGTTTTCTATTTATACTACAGTTGGAAACAGCCTCTTTTCTTTTCTTTTCCCAATTTACAGCTGTCAGGGACCTCGATGTCCGATGTGTCAGAAACCAGTTTCCCCAGAGTTGAGCACTAGCCTTACGGAGAAGGAGATCACACCTGCCTGTAAAAGGTAGGCTTTCATTTTCACACTGTAGCCCTCTGGTGGCTTTAATTTCTGCTGTGTAGTCTCCAGGTATCTTTGAAATGGATAGTTTTGTGGGAGGTGCTATGTGAAAATTCTTTTATGCCTTACATTCTTGGTTGGGACTCCTAGCAAGGACATACTTCCTGCTGCAGGCAGCATGCAGCTTTCCTTATGGATATTGCAGTTGGCTCTGGCAGGTAAATTGTTTTCCTGAGCTGAGGTGCTGGCCGTTGGTGTTGGAGCTCATGAAGTTTGGAGCTGAGGAAGCTGATAGAATAACGTGAAAGAGAAGGTGGATGCCTTCATGTGAGGAGCAGGAAAAATGGGTGTCAAGCATGTCACAGAAAAAGGATTTGCAAGAAGGGAGAAAAGCATTTGAGGGGACTTGTCAAGCTTAGCATTAGGGAAAATGTTTGGTAACTGTCATGCAAGCTAAATTTATTTAAAGTAGCTGCTGATATCTCAGTGCTCTCCAAGTGTGAGATAGGAGTCTGGGGGAGAAGAAGGCTTAGGAAGAGTCCTGGCTGTGTGATTGACTTGTAGGCTTAAGATTGAAGTACTGAGTTTGAACTCTGCCAGTCTGTTTGCACTTTCACTTAGCATGGAATTTATCATTCTAGGTTGTTTTAAGCTTGCTTACATGAGGTTTTGATACTTTCCTATCTTGCCCTTTGAAAGACACGCAGTTTTCCAAGTAATTTAGTTGGAAAAAAACCCTTATAGAGTAAATTGTGTGGTTTTGATTGTTGTTTTGCTTTTTTGCCTGTTGGGGTATTGTTACCTTTTATTGCTCAGCATCTTCCAGGGAGTCTGCTCTATTTGTTGGAATTTGTTTCATCTTTTTGAAAGCAAGAACTGCAGTGCTTAGCTGAGGTTTTTTACTCTAACGATCTCCCCTCTTTCCTCACTGGGCAGAAGGACAGCACCTTCTGGAGGGAGTGGAGGTTAGGGAGAATAAAGAGGGAAGGAGACAAGATGCTTTGGAAGGGTCTTCAGAGGCTGTGCTCCAAAATCTCACCGGTTCTATTGGAACTTTGTCCCCTGCATAGATGGGGTTTACTTGGTGTTCTGGGTACCCTGGTTCTGCTGGCCTGGACACAATCGCATACTGGTCCCTCCAGGAATTCTCCCTCTGGCTGCAGGGACCACCAGGCACTGTTACATCCCTCCTCACTCACTTGGTGTTCGTTACCAATAGCCACGAGTGTGTCACAGCCATGGTGTTAACGTGCAGGTGCAAACTCTGTGTCTTGTTTTTTTTTCCTTTGGGCTCCTTTGTTTCCTTTTTGAGGAGAGGGAGCAGCAAACTCTGAAATCTCTGCTCAAATGCTGCACATGCTTTTAATCTGCACAAATGCGTTTGGCACTGACATTTGCATGACACAATGGCTTAATGCTACTAGGAATAAAAAAGAAAAAACATTGGGAAGGGAAGCAATCCTGAATATAGAAGTAGGGGAAAAAGCAACCTTACTAAAGTTGTCTCATCTGTAAAGCACAGAGGTGTAAGTGCACAGCATTAACAAGGTAAGGACGTGTAATAAATTAAAATAGAGGAAGTACAGCATCAGGAAGTCCCTCTGTGGTTTTGTTAGCCTGTCCATAACATCATCCTGCCTTTCTCCTCTTGATGCAGGTAGCTGAAATGATGGGAACGATCCACCTGAGTTTCCAGGTGCTAAAGCTGCAAGGTCTCTGCAGGAGAGAGGAGGATCCCTTACTCTCCTGTTAGTGCAGCAGAGTGCCATGAGCAGTGGCTCAGGTCCAGTCCAAGGACAGAGCTTGCACTCCCATCGCTGCTGGATTTCTTGCATGCAAAATAGCCCTGAAGTGTTGATTTTTTGGGCAAGGGCCAGGTCTTGTCTGAGGCCGCTCAGAGAAAAGTAGCGTTTTTTTGGTGTGCAACAAGTGCAGAAGGAGGATTTTGAAGGAAGCTGTGTTTCCTTTTGTCTAATTGCTGCTCTCCCAAGGATTCTGTTTATAAATGAACAGTGAAGAGAGTAGGTAGCTGCTGAATTTGGTGGACTTTCAGTACTGAAAAGCACTTTTGCCTTGACAGAAGTGTCAGCGACGTTTACGGAAGAAACGCAATGTTTGAATATGTAAATGTTCCCAGCTATTCCTCTGAAACCCTTGCTAATGCTTGGCAGCATCTGAGACCTCGTGTTAGGTTCCTTTTCCCTCCATGCTTTTGTTCCCTAGTTTCTGAGTGTTGAGCTGGGCCTGGTGTCTGGCTGTTGTTAATGGTGAAAGAAGAATTTTGGTGTCAGAAGAGTATTGGTGTCAAATACTGAGCTGAGAAGCAAGTGACATGCGAAATGGCTTATGTGAGTGCTCGGTAACTCACTAAGTCATCAGCACTTCAGGCTCCATGGGGGAATAGGATGTGGAAAACTCGACAGTGGTGTGTGGGGAGAAAGATGGTGTGGCTTCGATCTTGGGACTGTTACGAGGCTTAACCACTCTCATGTTGGCCAGAGTCAGCTCTGTGGTGTCCTTGTGTTGCTCACAATTCCGTTTTCCAGCAGCTCGAGGCTGCTATCACTTCTCACGCTCATCTACAGCGCAGTTAATTTGGCAACTTGTCTTTCCACAAAACACAGCCTTTCCCATCAACATACCACGCCGGAATACGAATGTCATCATATTTAGAGCTTTGTGCCTATGCTGTGTTTTGATACGTATGTTAAAATTTGTAAATAAAAGGACGTTCCAGTTCCAAATTCCTTGGTATCTGTGCATGCTTAGAGATGTCATCACCTAGTCTTCAGAGACCTGGTGTTGTATCTGCTCGTCTGTCCTGGTGGCATAGCCTGCACTGAAAAAGAGGATGTTCCAGGGAAACCGCCCTGCAGTCCAGCAGCTTTCTGTGATGCTGCATCAGATAGCCAAGGTTTTGGGATTATTGTTTGGAGACAGGGGGAAGGAGGGGTTGGAGGAATGGAGGGGGGAAGGAAAGTTTTGGGGGAAGTGAGTGGGGAAGGTTTTGAGGGAATGGGAGAGAAAAGGAAGGTTTGGGGGAAACAAAGGGGGGAAGGTTTTGAGGGAACGAGGAAACAAGGGAGGTTTTTTGGGAACAGGGAGAAAAAGGGAGGTTTTTAGGGAATGGGGGAGAAAGTTTGGGGGGGATACGAGGGAGAAGGGAAGGTTTTGGGGGAACAAGTAGGAAGGAAAGCAAGGTTTTGGGGAATTGGAAAAAAGGCAAAGTTTTGGGGGAATGGGGTGAGAAAAAGAAGGTTTTGGGGCAAACAAGGTGGGGAAGGAAGTCTTTGGAGGAATGGAGGGGGGAAGGAAGGTTTGGGAGGAACAAGGGGAAAAAAGGAAGGTTTTGGGGGGAATAGAGGAGCAAGGAAGATTTTGAGGGGAATGCGGAAAGGAAGATTTTGGGGGAAAGGAGGGGAAAGAAGGTTCTGGGGGAAAGGAAGGGGAAGGAAGGTTTTAAGGGGAAATAAAGGGAAAGGAAAGTTTTAGGGGAATGGGGCAGGAAAAAAGGTTTTAGGGGAACAAGGGGGGAGAAAAGGTTTTGGGGAATTGGTGGGGAAGCAAAGTTTCAGGAAGTGGTAAAAAAGACAGGTTTAGGGGAATTGGTGGAAAGAGCAAGGTTTTGGGGGAACAAGGAGGGAGAAAAGCAGTTTTGGAGGAATGAGGGGGAAAAAAGCAAAGTTTCGGGGAACTGGGAGGAAAAAAGCAAGGTTTCAGGGAACTGGGGGTGGGGAAAGGAAGGTTTGTGGGGAATTAGGGGAGAAAAGGAAAGTTTGTGGGGAATTAGGGGAGAAAAGGAAGGTTTGTGGGGAATTCAAGGGGAAAAGCAGCGAGGTTTTGGGGAACTGGGGGGGTAGGAAGGTTTCAGGGAAATAGAAGTGAAAAAAGCAAGGTTTCAGAGAATGAAAGGTTAGGAATGGAAGGTTTGTGGGGAATTAGGGAAGAAAATGAAGATTTGGGGGGAATTAGAAGGGAAAAGAAGCAAGATTTCGGCGGGGGGGGAGGAAGGTTTGTTGGGTATCAAGGGTGGGAAAGGGGACGAAAGGGAGGTTCAGGGAGAGGGAGAAGGGACGCAGCAGGGCTGGGGGGCCGGGCCCGGCGCACTGGGGGTGGTAGCGGCGGAAGCGGAACTGGCGGGGCCGGGCGGCGGCGATGGCGGCGAGCGGGGAGGAGCAGGGTGGATGCGAGCACTACCGGCGCGGTTGCCTGCTGCGGGTGAGGCGGGGCGGGACGGGACGGGGGCGCCATGGGACGGGGGGGCGCGGCGGGACGGGCGCTGATCGCGGCTTTGACGTTCGCAGGCGCCGTGCTGCGGGAAGCTGTACGCCTGCCGGCTGTGCCACGACAGCGCCGAGGAGCACCGGCTGGACCGGTTCCGCGTGGCCGAGGTGCAGTGCGCTCGCTGCCGCCTCCTGCAGAAGGTGGGGACCGTGAGGGAGGGGGAAGGGGGCTCTGCCGCCATGTTGGGTGGTCGTGGAGCTGCCGCCATCTTGGGGAGGTCACTGCCGGGTTGGTCGGCGTCGCCGCCATCTTGGGAGACCGTGGTGATATTGGTGTGTGTTGTCGCCATCTTGGGAAGGGCGCTGCCTGTTTGGTAGGGGTCGCGGCCACTATGTCCTGCTGGATGGGAACCTCCACGTGTGCCTGCAGCCCAGCCGTGTCATGGACTGTGTCCAAAGAAATGGGACCGGCAGGGTGAGGGACGGGATTCTGCCCCTCTGCTCTGCTCTCCTGAGACCCCACCTGGAGTCCTGAGACCAGTTCTGGAGTCCTCAGCACACGAAAGACATGGAGCTGTTGGAGCAAGTTAAGTGGAGGCCACGGAGATATCAGAGGGCTGTAGCACCTCCCAGCCTGTCCTCATATGTGGTTGTTCAGCCTAGAGAAGAGAAGGCTCCGGGGAGACCTTAGGGCATCCTCTCAGTACTGAAAGGAGCTCCAGGAAAGCTGGGGAGGGACTCTTGATCAGAGAGTGCAGGGACAGGAAGAGGGGGAATGGTTTGGAGCTGAAAGAGGGGAGGCTGAGATGAGATCTTAGGGAGAAATGTTTCCCTGTGAGAGTGGGGAGGTCCTGGCACAGGTTGCCCAGAGAAGTCCTGGCTGCCCCATCTGTGGAGGTGTTCAAGACCAGGTTGGCTGGGGCTTGGAGCACCCTGGTCCAGTGGGAGGTGTCCCTGCTCACTGCAAGGGAGTTGAACTAGGTGGCCTTCATGGTCCCTTCCGATCCAAGACATTCTATGATATTCTGTGATTCGAAGTTGGGCTGGCCACCCAGCTAAGGGCTGTCTCCCATGTTGCTCTCCACGCTGCAGGCCCAGCAGCGCTGCGAGGGCTGCCAGAGCCTCTTCGGCGAGTACTACTGTGGCATCTGTCACCTCTTTGATCGCGACAAGAAGCAGTACCATTGCGCTGGGTGTGGCATCTGCAGGTGCGTGAGGAGAGGGTGGATCCTCGGACCCAGCTCTGCACCACATGGCTGGAGACAGGGATGGAGCAGGGTGGGAAGGAGGGTGCCAGCCCTGACCTGGCATCTTTCTGTGGAAGATGTGCCAGGGGAAGTTTAGTTTGGATATTAGGGCAATATTGTTCACCCAGAGGTTGGTGGAACACTGGAGCAGCTCCTCAGGGAAGCAGGCACGGCACCAAGCCTGACAATATTCCAGAGGCATTTGGACAATGCCCTCAGACACACGGCATGAATGTTGGGAGTGTCCTGTGCAGGGATGGGATCAGGACTTGATGATCCTTGTGGATCCCTTCCAACTCAGGACATTCTGTGATTCCTCAGGATTGGACCAAAGGAGGACTTTTTCCACTGTTCCAAATGCAATTTATGCCTAAGCTTGAGTCTGCAAGGAAAACACAAGGTAAGAACACACCAATTAACTCCATATTTTTTGAATAAAAAACTCAAAAATGAGAGCTGGTAGTGCTTCCACTCCATCTAAGGCTGTGCAGAAAAGGGCAGGGTCTCTAAGTGCACCTAAGAGCAACACAGAGCACCTCTGGGCTGGCTTTGCTGGCAGTGGAAGCAATAGGAGATAAACAGATAAACATCATGGCCTCATTCTCTTCTTTCAACAAGAGCTGTTGATTGCAGATCTGACAGTGTGTAAGTTGTAGCTGCTGTTCATTCTGCAGTGTAGGAAAAGCTGGGCTGCTTGCAGTTCCTTTTCTTATGCAAACTTTCAAGCTGTTTGTTTTTTAAAATGCTAAGCCCCCCATTAATTCTCTGAACTTCAATCCTAAATACAAGCAGTAACATTTCCTACATCTTTTCTTGCCATTTGGAAGGAATAGTAGAATTTACAAAATTGCAGATATCCATGCAGTAGAATAACTTCTTATCTTTTTGTCTTTGCCAAGTGCATCGAAAATGTCTCCAGGCAGGACTGTCCGATATGTTTGGAGGTGAGCTGCTTCTTTTCATCCCTCGGATTTGTGTGTGGCCCTATTTTTGACTGTGTCTGAATTAGTTTTCTTGTATTTTGTCTGCTACTTGAAACAGGATATTCACACATCTCGCGTTGGAGCTCACGTTCTGCCCTGTGGTCACCTTCTTCACAGGTAAAGCATTCCAGATACTTGAGAGAGAGGAATAGCTGCTGCCTCGTGTGTTTATTTAGGCCTGGTTGGTCTGCATCAGCTGCTTACAGCTGGTTTCTAAAGGGCCCAACAGTATGGCACAGCCTGTTTCATCAAGAAATACTTTGTTTAGAAAGGTTGTCTTCCTTCCACAGTAAATTTTGGCAGTGGCAGAGGGACCTGTGTGCTGTTCATTGGGAATTTTCCCATTTCCTTCTGTTATTACTGGAGTTTGAAGAATGCTGTAGAGAAGTCCCTGCTACAGAAAGCAGCAGCACAGTGGTTTTCAGAGGCTGTTGGCAGCTTATCTGTCAGTTTTAGGTTCTTCCTTTAAGACAACAGAGCACGCTGTTGCACTGCAGAAGCTGCCACCACTGAAGTGATGTGATACATAGCGTTGGGTGTCTTTGGAGGAACAGTTACCACCTTTTCCTTCCATTTTCCCTTTCTGCTTCTGTCTTGTGTTACAGGCACCACGTTTTGTTATTCCATTGGCTCTCTTGTTTTTCTCCACGTTGTCTCTGTGTGCTAAGTGAATGGTCTCTGTGCTTGACATCAGTCTCTCCACACTGAATCTTCCTTCATGTCCTGTCCGTCCTAAACTTGTGGTGACTCACACTCCTTGTTTTCAGCAAACTTGAACCACACAGTCCGTATCATAGCGTTGGCTCAATTCTGTAAGGAGATCTTAGAACGTTACCAAATGTGTTTTGTCTCCAGATTGCTACCTAGGTACCTGGTGATTTTGCTGGGGGTCTCACTTGGACCCAGGATTTATCTTCTGGATTGGGGACAGCTATGTGTCTTTTTCTCTTTAATCTATCCAAATGTGTCACTATTGGTAATTGCATTCTCCTCACTGATCTTCTCATTGTGTTTTCTTTTCAGAACATGTTACGAGGACATGCTAAAAGAGTAAGTGTTTCTTAACATCTCTTCTCTTAAGATTGTTGCCCAAAGAGGCAGAGATCACGATGCCAGTGCATGCCAAATAACTTAAAACTGAGTCCTGATAGGATAAAGGTCTTTTAATTTCCAATTCTCTTTGCAAGAACTTGATTCATGGTGGTTCTCTTTGACTGCTGTGATATGAAACTTTTCCTTTTGGCTGAATTTGTTTCATGGCCCCACTCCCTCTTCTGATTTAGACTGTTTTTCTCTTCCTGTCAGAGGTTACAGGTGTCCTTTGTGCATGCATTCAGCCTTGGATATGACAAGGTACTGGCGGCAGCTGGATGATGAAGTAGCGCAGACTCCGATGCCCACTGAGTATCAGAACATGATGGTGGAGGTAAGGTGTCTGCATTCTCAGCCCATCTGTGCCTTCGCGCTTCTGGCAGTAGAGGGCACTAGGAACTTGTCCTAGATGGGGAGGTTAGAGAATGATGAAATGCCGGGTGTAGGCTTACAGTATTCATCTGCTGGGTTTATAAACAAAAAAACACCCCCTGCCTGCACTCCAAAATAAAACCAATGCCAAAACTGCACCTCTTTGTGCTGCAGTATCACACCAGCAGAGAAACGGCTTGGTTTTGGAAGTATCTTGCTTTCTCCAGAGGTGCTGTCATAGCGAAAAGCAGGAACATTTGGTTTTTAACAGCTTGGAGCTTCATGTTCCAGGCTAAACA
Source organism: Dromococcyx pavoninus (assembly GCA_033558185.1). NCBI lineage: Eukaryota > Metazoa > Chordata > Aves > Cuculiformes > Neomorphidae > Dromococcyx > Dromococcyx pavoninus. The sequence continues at coordinate 15,126 of JAUMJL010001901.1, forward strand.
CGATGAGCTTGCTGCAGAAATACTCAGCTGTTGATGTGTGCAAGGCTGGCCCATCTAGATGGCTTCTGGTTTTGGTCTCTTTGTGTTAACTGTGAAACTGGTTGGTGTGTGCAGGTAACAGTGAATTGAATGGCACCAGTCATTAATGCTTAGTCATTAATGCTCTAGCTGCGTCTGTTACGGTTTAGACAACCCATCCCACCAACTCTTGGCATGAGGATATTTGGGAAAAACCTCTTTGCTGCCTGTTTTGAGAAGCACACTCACTTGTCTGTCGTGCATCGCAGACCAGTTAATGTTGCTGGCTGCTGTTAATCTGCTCACATTCACACTTGAGGGTTTCTTTGGTGCTTTCCTACACCAAGAGCAGAAGCCAAAGCATGTCTATCCCTGATGTATGCAGGGAGTCCCCTTGCCCTACTAAAAGTAAATTCTCTGTAATGGTGCAGGATGGGTAAAGATGTGATTGAGAGCAGCTCTGTGGAGAAGGACTTGGGGGTGCTGATTCATGAGAAGCTTGACATGAGTCGGCAGTGTGCGCTCGCAGCTCAGAAGGCCAACCGTGTCTTGGGCTGCACCAAAAGCAGCGGTGCCAGCAGGGCGAGGGAGGATTCTCCCCCTCTGCTCTGCTCTCCTGAGACCCCAGCTGGAGTCCTGTGTCCAATTCTGGAATCCCCAACATAAGAAGGATATGAAACTGTTGGAACCGGGTCCACATGAAGATGATCCAAGGGCTGGAGCACTTCTGCTCTGAAAACAGGCTGAGAGAGTTGGGCTTGTTCAGCCTGGAGGAAAAAAGGCTCCAGGGGGACCTCACAGCAGCCTTCCAGTACTGAAAGGGGCTCCGGAAAAGCTGGGGAGGGACTTGTTACAAGGGCATGGAGTGATAGGATGAGGGGGAACAGCTTTAAACTGGAAGGGGGAAGATTTAGATTAGACGTGAGGAAGAAATTCTTCACAATAAGGGTCATGAGGCCCTGGCACAGGTTGTCCAGGAAAACTGTGGCTGCCCCATCCCTGGAGGTGTTCAAGGTCAGGTTGGATGGGGTCTTGAGCACCCTGATCCAATGGGAGGTGTCCCTACCCATGGCAGAGGTGTTGGAGCTGGATGGGCTTTAAGATCCCTTCCAACCCAAACTGTTCTATGATTCTATGGTACAGAGTGATATGAGTAGTTACGAGCAGAAAGGCTACGTCAGCCCTATAAATTCAGCTGCTGTCTTTAAAAGGAAGGTGTTTTCTTTTTTTTCCCTGAAGACAGCCCAGGTCTGAGGTTGCTATGAACATGGTTGTAGCACATTGCTGAGTTTCCTGCTGATGCTGAAGCCTCTCTCTCTTTTCTGTGTGTGTAGATCCTGTGCAATGACTGCAATGCCCGGTCTACAGTGCAGTTCCATCTCATAGGCATGAAGTGCAAAAACTGTGACTCCTACAACACTGCCCAAGATGGAAAATGCCGGCTGCCTTTGGAAGAGCAGTGACCGAGACACGCACAGAGTACGGCTGGATGAGGAAGATTCGGCTGTGGAAGAGACTATTTAAAACAAAAGAACAAACGTTTATTCAGAGTTGTCACAGCACCAGTGAAATGGTTACAAGATCTAATTAATGTGAGCACAAAGGAGTTTTGCTAATTATGCCCCCATCCCTTGTACCTGGGGCATGGCACCGTCCAGCCCTTCAGAAGTTTCCCACCGCACAGCGTGGTGCCCGAGGAAGATTAATTTGTAGAGAGAAAGCCTTTTACTGTGTTGGAGAAGAGACAGCCTAGAGGAACAACTTCTGAGGTGCAGAATGAGAAATGCTCAGCAGCTGATGCAGGAGATGTTTGGGGGGCAGCCAAAGGTTGTGAGCGTAGCGGGAGGTGGAGGTGCCACTATGCAGGTTGCACCCGTGGGGGGAACTTGTAGCTCCAAGAGGCCTTTTTACATCAAGCTGACCTCTGCAAAGTTTTACATGAGGACATTTGTTCCTTGTAGATGACATGTTTGTTCCAGGGCCTTGGAGCCATTGCTGTGAGTAGCTGGAGAGGAGAAGCTTGCAGAAATTATATCCTGGCTTGATGTCTTGACATGTGTACAGACAGAATTCACTTCAAACAAGGCTGATGCCTGCGTGGTGAACAACCTAAACATCAAGCCACAAGGTTTCCCTTCTCTCCCATCATCTTACTCGATTCCTATGCCAGCTACAGTCTCCTTCACACCCTTTTCTTCCTCATTTTGCTTTATTTCCTGACAATGGCCAAGATGTCATAGTGTTCTGGACATGGGTGTAGTTTGGTGGTTAAGTACACAAAGTAAACCACAGGTCAGGTCATTGGTGTCCATGGTCAGGATTGGTGTCAGGATGAGCCAGAGATGTTTGCTAAAGTGACAGCAGCTCACAGAGGCACTCGGGGGGTGCAGGGACCAAGGGGACCAATTTTCTGTGTGTTTGTTATTTTGTTTAATGATACCTGATTTCACTGAGGGAGAGAACGGAGGATTCCTTAAAAAAAAACGTTCTGAGAATTTCAGAACAGGCAGATTGTTTCCAATAATGAGATAAAATATATTTTAAATGCCCAGTTACTCTTCACCATCCAGCTGCTTGTTTTCAGCTTTTCTCCTGTAAAACAACAGTTTCTTTTAATCAGACCATGCCCCCTTGTGTGTAAAATCCCAGGACTGGGATGGTAGCATTGTGGTAGCTTTGCCTTCCTACTGGAGTATCGCCCTGAAGCATTTTTCTCTCTGCTATAAATGTAAAATAACATCTCTGTTAAATCAAGTTAACTGTGTGTGGTGCTCTTCTTTTACTCACATACTCTGGAAATTCCCAGCTGAGGTTAAACTTTGGCTCAGGGCTGGAATACGAGGGTTCAGTGACCAGATGTGTGACCCCCGGGTCTCTGTTATGAAAGCAGTGGAGTTAATAGTCCCTATATTTCCATATTTCTTTGATAGGAGGAAAGGGGACTTCCCATGGCACAGGAGGGAGTGGTGGAAGGTCTGGGATGAGGAGATGGACACTGATGGAAGGGAAGCCCCATTGGAAGTGAAACCAGAGCAGCAGCAGCTTGTGTAATCTTGGGAGCAGAGGAGCTGTTGGGAGCCCAGTTTCCTCAGCTCCCAACCCCTCAGCTCTGTCTCTGCTTTCCCGTCTCAAACCTTTCCTCTTCATCCTACTCTGCTCTGGATGTGCAGGTGAATTTAGGTGCCTGATGCCAGCAGTGCTCATCCCACCATCACCACCACCACTGCTGTGCTGGGTCTTGCTCAGAGGCTACTGCAGCCCTGTAGTGACTGCCAGAACCTTGGTGTAGTGGGTTTGACTGCCCAGAGGCAGGACAAAAAATAGCTCCTTGATGCCACTTAGATGTTTTCAAGGTGCCCTTCTTGCTTGAGAAGGGTGGTGAGACACTGGCACAGGTTGCCCAGGGAAGTTGTGTCTGCCTGATCCCTGGAGGTGTTCAAGGTCAGGTTGGATGGGGTCTTGAGCAGCCTGATCCAGTGGGAGGTATCCCTGCCCATGGCAGGGGGTTTGGAACTGGATGGATTTTAAGTTCCCATCCAACCCAATCCATTCTGTGATTCTATAATTCTAAGTGGCTTCCCTCTGGCTTCAGAAGAACAGGCAGAGTGAAATGAACTGTAAACGGGATAAAAATCCAATGTCAAATGATGTTCTTTGAGATGAATCTGAGGAATGTTGTTTTTCTGTATTATTAAAGCAGCTAAGGCCCCTCTCCCAAAGAGGGGGAAGAAAAATCCCTGGACCACACTCTTAGTTGACACTTGAGAAGCCCACAGATGGCAGATGCTGGATTAGACACCATTTTCATAGGCAGTGCTGGTAGCAGGGGCTGGGATTTGCGTGGTGGCTGGAGAAGCAAAGATGGCTGAAGGAATACAGCATAGCTGGGAAAAGGAACTAACAATACGTTCCTTCATCTATTAAAAAAGCCACTAGTAATGGAAGCTCAGAAGAAAGACGGGGAGCTCTGTTTAGTCCTCATGGGCTCCAAAATCGGGGCAGGCTGTTGCTTCGGATGAGCATGGCACATCCCAGGCTGCGTCATGAGTGCTCTGGGTTGATGGCAAAGGTGCCCTTGCCTTCTGCTGCTCTGTAACCAGGTGATAAAACACTTTTGGGTTCCTCACAGGCAAGTCTTGCATGACGCAGGGTTGTCATAGATACTATCTGTGTGGTAGGGGTTGCCTTCAGAAGGTGGCAAGATACTGAGCACATCTGAAGTGCTGCTGGAGGTGGAGGATATGGGTGGTAATGTGTCTTTAACATGTGTCTAGTGGGTGGAGACATGGAGGCTGCAAGGTCCACGCTGTCTGCTTGGGAAGTCCTGAGCTTGCTCACCCTAACGGGGAGCTCCACCACTACCCCAATGCCTTTGGGCAAGGCTGTTGTTATCCCATCCGTGTCTCTTCCTGGCAGGCCCTCCAAGAGGAGCTCTGTGGCTGTGAAAGCGGGAGGGCCGCTGGTGAAGGTGGGCTGTGCAGGACATGAACTTCTCCAGCCTGTGGATGCTGCGGGGAGCAGCTATAGAAGCAGTAATCCAGCCTTAATTAATAAAACAAAAACCAAAGCAGGAAATTCTCCCTGCGAGCAGCTGCCAGGGAGAAGCAGGCGCAGCAATTTGTTAACACGATGAAACAGTTACTTAAAGAGAGATGTTCTTCCACGGCAGCTGCTGAGGGGGTCGTGGCATTGCAAGCTGGGATGAATGCTGGAGGACTGGATCTGTTAGGGCTGAAGGATGTCCGTACAGTAGGGATCACTGCTGAGGGGGACAACACGAAGGGCAACAGAGCTGGGGAAAGGGCTGGAGAGCAAGTCCTATGAGGGAGCAGCTGAGGGAGCTGCAGCTGTTTAGCCTGGAGAAATGGAGGCTGAGGGGCAGTCTTGTTGCTGTCTACAATTGTCTGAAAAGAGATTGTGGTGAGCTGAGTATCGGTCTCTACTCCTAAGAAACAAGTGATAGGATGAGAGTAAATGGTCTCAAATTGCACCAGGGGAGGTTTAGAGCGGCTATTAGGAAAAATTGATTCATAGAAAGGGTTCTTGGTCACTGGCAAAGGCTGCCCAGGGAGGTGATGGAGTGCCCATCCTTGGAGGGCTTTAAAAGATGGGTAGATGAGCTTCTCGGATGTGGTTTAGTAGTGGACAGGTGCGGTTGGACTCAATGAGCTCAAAGGTCTTTTCCAACCAAACGGTTCTAGGATTCCATGATTCTGTGAACCCATATGGGCTTGTGGCTCACTGAGGTTGAAGCTGAATTTCTGTGCATCTTGCAGTTACTGTTTCCAGAGCGCTCTGCTCATTACCAGCAAATTGTTTCCTCTTTTTACTTTTTCTTTCCCTGCAAAAGCCCTGTCAGTCCATTCAGCTCTTGGATAATATCCTGGCGCAGCTGGGAAGCCAACTTGGGAAGTCTCAATAGCGAAGTAGTCCTTGATTGTGTTGCTGATTGTAAAATCGGGTTGGTCAAGCCCACAATAAAACAGATTTGGTGCTAAATGATAAGCTAATTTTATCCCAGCTGGAAATATTCTTAGTTGGTTCCAATCACAAGAGGAGGCTGAAAGAAAACCCTTAGTTGAATTGAGCTTTGGAACAGCAGCTCCCTCCCCAGCTGGTCTCTTCGGATTGAGAAGGAAAATGATCTTAGGAGTGGGATCTGGCTGATTTTGACCTTTTGCTCTCCTACTTTTGGCATTTGCAAAGCAGGGGGGGCAGCTGGGGAACCCGATGCCACCAGCTGAACCGCTGGATGGTGCATTTAGCTTGGCAACAAGCCCTTATCTCCCTTTGCCAGGGATGTAAACTGCATCACGCAGCAGAAAAATGAATGGCTTTCTGAGGAGATAAATATAAATGTAGGGGATAAAGGCAGGCAAAGAGATGCTCTGTGGGATGGAAGGTGCTGCACTGACCCTTGCTGCCCTGTCCCATGGAGATGCTGGATACAGGCCGGTAAAACAGAACTGTTGTGTAAAGTGGGATTCATTCCCACGTCCCAGGGGTTCAGTCCCATCCTCCCAGGGACTGATGCATCTGGGGAGGCTGCATCCTGGCCCTCAGCAGAACTGCTCATCCTCTGCAGGGCAGGTTGTGGGGCACTCACACCTGTGATTTGTAGAAAAGTGAGCTGGTGCTGCATTCTGTCCTTGCTGTGGGCTGGCAACGAGGGGAGAGACATGGCATTGCTCTTGGATGCTCCCCTGGGGTGAGCACAGTGCCACCCATCTCCATCCTACTCTGTTCTGCCCCGATTTGGATGTGCCCAAGCAACCAAGTGCTGCCGGGAGCAGGAAGGATGCTTAGATGTGATGGTCCTGGGATGAAGGCAGCGAGGTGGCTTGGCCAGAGCTTGCCCACTGGCTACGGGAGCTGTTGCAAAGCTGCAGGGCACCAAAATCACAATTTGCTCACCCGTGTGGGGCTAAATCAGGAGCAGATGGGATTGTCCCTGCCTTGTGGGAAAAACATAGTGTTCCAGCAAGGGCTGCAGGCACAAACAAGGTCAGTGCAGCTATTAATAAAGCCAGGGCCTGTCCAAGTATGTGAAACTTGGGAGAGCGACTGGTAAAACAAAGAGTGGAGCGATACAGGACCAAGGGGTTTGGCTGAGCCCCCATCCCTACAGGGAGGTGCAGGGTGATGGCTCAGGAGCAGTGGGGAAAGGGGATCCCCAATTTGGGGCTGGAAGGATTGGTTTAATGATTCTGGTGTAGTTCTCGGCTTGCTGGCAGAATGCAGGGAAATGTTGTCTGATGGCTATGGGTCCAATAATTTGCGGGAGAAGCAAGGGTATTGCACGTTAAGCCTCCTGTACAACCTTTCCCTCCCATGGGCTGCTCTCAGCTGTGGGCCCAGAGATAGACGTATGGGAGCAAGGCTGGAGCTGGAAGGGTGCTGGGATGGTACCCCAGAGCTGGCAGATGCTCAGCTGGTGGAGTTTGAGGCAAAACTCAACCCTAAGCTTTAAGGTGGTTAACTCCAGCAGTAGATATTTTCAATCTCCATCCCTGGGAGGTCTTGCATAACGGCAGGAAGCACTGCCACCGGTCCACAACCTCTTGGGTGGGAGAGGACCTTTCCCTGAAGCTATACAGGCTTCTCCTTGCTTGTGCACACTTGAAACCCCCTGTCCGGCAGCAGGCGAGCCCTGGCTTCCCTGGGGCCGAGGTCTTACCCTTGCCCGGCTGCAGGGGAACCATCTGTTTTTTTCCTTTCCAGCTGGAGGGAACACAATTAGGGAAAGGCTCGTCATGTCATGCTATTTATAGCTCTGAGGGCCAGCAGAGCATCTGTCTCTCCAGCTCCAAGCAGGGCTGGCTCAGCCCAGGGGTGTGATTGCCTTGCTTTTTCTCCTTGATGGTCCCAGTTGGATTTGGGGTAGAATTTGCACATGAAACTTGTAATTTGTCACTTTACACTGTCGAGAAGTAGTTGCTCTCTGACACCTGAACCAATTCTGGTATCTTTTGCAAGGAGCTGGCTCCCATATGCGAGCTGGAGGCTGGAGCAGAGCCTCAGAAGGACCTTGGGGTGGTGGCTCCACCACTTTCCTCGTCTCATTCATCTCCTACAGCTTTTGAGGACAAAGTCCAGGTCCCTGTAATATAGCTGCTTCCCAGCTTAGTGAATGGAATTGGATGGGTGGAAGAAGTCTGGGTGCTCTGTTTCAAAAAAAAAAAACCAACAAACTTTTAAACCTATGAAAGAATTGGAAAATAATGGATTATCTGGAGACTTGTGAGAAACGGTTAGGACTTCAACAGTTGTTTTTCTGCTTGTGCTTGCAAGTAGCTTTATTGGCAAAATAGAGCAAGAACTTAATCACCTGGAGCTCCTGGCTGTTCGTAGCTGCTGGAAGTGGCAGTGGCTTTAGGGAGAGGTGGAGGTGACAGGATGGTGGGTGGGATCCAGCAGGCCCCTGGGAGGTTGCTCACCCAAGGGTGAAGTCCCGCGGGAGGCTGGTGGCTCTTGGCTGTGTCTCTTGACCCCGGCAGAGCCACTGTTTGCTTGCCAGAGCTCAGATCTTCATCCTGCCCTGGGTATGCTGGGGCAATGTGGAGCAGAACTACTCCCCAGCTGAATTTTACCTTATGTTGCACATTTGACAGGTAACACTGAGATGGCTTCATCTGCACCTCATGATGGCTTGCTGCAAGCTTCTCCTGGGGTGAAGGGCCTGTCTAGTCTAGCTTGGACTTTCCCTTCACCTTTGAGGTCCATGGGGGAGGCAGCTCCAGGCTGCTGCTGCAGCCGTGATGGGATCAGAGACCTCTTCCAGGTTCTCACTGGTGCTCTGGTTTGAGCTTCGAATCTTAGCACGAGGTATAGCAGGAGAGGACAAAGGTATTTTGATGACAAGATGTTTACTTATTTTTTTCATGGGTTGGAACTCATATTTTTCTCTATTTAAACACTGGGAACTGCAGCATCACCTCGGCTCAACCCAAGTAATAAGGGGTAGGACAAGAGAAACTGGCCTCAAGTTGCACCAAGGGAGGTTTAGATTGGATATCAGGAAAAATGTCTTTACTGACAGAGTGGTGAAGCACTGGCAAAGGCTTCCCAGGGCAGTGGGGGAATCTCCATCCCTGGAGGTGTTCAAAAAACATGTGGATGTGGTACTTTGGGACACGGTTTAGTAGGCACTGTGGGGTTGGGACTGACAGTTGGACTGGATGATCTTCAAGGTCTTTTCCAACCATAATGACTCCATGGTTCGAAGGTGGGAGACCTAGAGAGGGATCACAGCATTATGGGTGCTGCTGCCAGACTCTGCTGCTGTCTGAAAGGCCAGGGGAATGGGACATTCTGCACGGAGATATGTGAACAATTTTTTCTATATAAATAGAGACAAAATCGAGCCAAGGGGAGGGAGGGGGAGGCAGGAAACCTTTGGGAAAAACGAAGATCTGCTCTTTTTGTGAATAAAAAAAACCTTGTGGCAGAGAGTTTTCCTCTTTTTTTTTTTTCTTTAAAGAGAAGAAAAAAAAGCAAGTCTTGTCTTGACTGGTTTTGGGGTTTTTTTCCCTACCCTAGTAGTGTGGGAGGACAGAAATACTAGGTTAAGTGGGAGGGTCTGAGGTGGGAAGATGAGAGGGGTGTTTGCAGACATTGCCTTGAATATAGACATCCTTCCTTAGAGGGCATTGTCTCCCATAATAAAGTGCTTTTTCCACTTCACAAGTGCATCTGTTATTTCTCAGCCTGTCTGCCCCTTGCTAGGGTACAGCACGGTAGGCATAAACACATTTCCCATGTCACAGGGTGGATGTATTATGAATAAATGAAATATAAAGTCTGGTGTATCTGTGCAAAAGGACCCTCTGGGGTGGTCTCAGCACTAGATCCCTCTGCTCCATATCAAAGCTGCCTGCACAGCACCCTTTCTCCAGCAGGCCCAAGTCCCTGGTACCCCTGAAGTCCCCAAATCCAGCAGGCAGCCCAATTTGGCTGCGTGTTTCTGGGCAGGTAGCCTGTGATGGGGTTGTCCCAGTTTGTGGCTGACGTGTCTTGCAGAGCCTTGGGAAGAGCTTCAGGATCAGCTGAAATAACCCCCAGCTCTCTATTCTTTGCAAAGTGATGTATTTAACATCTGTGCAGCGGCACAGATGGCTGACTCAACTGGAGCCCCAGGTTCAGTTCTGGAGTCCTCAGCACAGGACGGACAGGGAACTGTTGGAGCAAGTGCAGACAAGGCCATGGAGATGATAGGAGGACTGGAGCACTTCCCATACAAGGACAGGCTGAGAGAGTTGGCATTGTTCAGCCTGAAGAGAAGGCTCCAGAAATACCTTAGAGCAGCCTTCCAGTACTGAAAGGGGCTCCAGGAAAGCTGGGGAGGGGCTCTTGATCAGGGAGCACAGGGATAGGATGAGGGGGAACAGTTTTCAGCTGAACGAGGGGAGATTGAGAGCAGATCTTAGGCAGAAACATTTTCCTGTGAGGGTGGGGAGGCCCTGGTACAGGTTGCCCAGAGGAATTATGGCTGTCCCATCCCTGGAGGTGTTCAAGGCCGGGTTGGATGGGGCTTGGAGCACTCTGATCCAATGGGAGGTGTCCCTACCCATGGCAGGGGGGTTGAAACTGGATGGGCTTTGAGGCCCCTTCCCACCCAAACCATTCTATGATCCCCTTCCCACATCAGCCCTGCCATCAGCCAACCTCGAGCTTCATGCAGTGGTAGCTCAACACATAAAAAATTTAGGACAACCCCCCCACACTTTGCTGTATTTTAGCAGCCAAGTTTTTCAAGGATTAAAAATAAAGCTGCAGAGCAGGCACCCACGTGTGTGAAATGGGGCACCTCTTGACCTGGGAGTGTGGGTGCACAACGCACCTTCCCACCAGCTCCCAGGCTGTGTTTGAGGGGAAAAAACACAATTAAATGGATGAAAAAGAAGTGAAAAGATGAGCTGCTGCGCAGAAGCACTGCCATAAAAGAAAGGGAGCGGTGATGGAGCAGCCCCATAACTGTTTGTGGTCCCTGGTGAGGCAAAGCGAAGGATTTCACAGCGGGGCGATGCAGGGAGGTGATTTCTGAAGAAGGGGCATGTGAAAGCATGGGAGATGCCTGCACGCTGCTGACTCTGCCTCAGCAACCCCCATGTCCCCCTCCCAAGCTGAGAGGCTGCTTCAAAGGATGCCATGGTGCTGGCTGAACCTCCATCCTCTCCCTTTACCTCCCCGCATCCCTTTTCCCTGGGGAATTTGGGTTCCCTTGCCTCCAAACCAAGTGGCAGATGTCTGCCAGGACCCAGAGTTTTCTACACAAAGGCCATAATTCAGGTTTATTGTGGGCACTGCACGCTCGCCCACCCTGACACCCGCCAGACCCACCATAATCCTGCCTGCAGCGGTGGCTCAGCGCCCGCGCATCTCCTTGACAGCGGATGCTCTGCTGCAGAAGCGCTTATAAATTAAGGATTTGTTGGGGTTTTCTTTGCCTCGTCCCTGCTAGGAGTCATCATAGAGAGGATTGTTGTAGTTGCCCCAGGAGCCGTAGTCATGGTCATCCAAAAGCCTGCCATAGGAGGAGTGCCTGGAGAAAAACAAACCGCCCGGCGTTACTGGTTGCTTTGGTGGTTCATTAGGTATTTTAAAAAATGCATGCAAGTCTTCACTAGGTTATGCTTTGAGATAGTTTAGCAGGAAGCACCAGAACAGAAAATTAACCTAGGCAGGATTTTGCCCCTGGTGAACCAGGCTGGGACATGCCAAGGAATTAAAACAAGACCTTTGCTCATCTCAGTTGTTGGCAAAGCCTCATTACAGATGTTCACTGCTGGGCTGTGCTGCTGTTTATTGTCTAAGTTGCAGCAAGGCCCACGGCAGCAGGGATAATTGCTGGTTATGACTGTGCTGAACAATGTCTCTGGCATTTGAGTGAGGATGTTGTAAAATGAGGAGGACAAACTCTGCTTTTCAATATAGACATGGTAGAAAACATAGCTGTGCTGAGACGAGAGCCTGCACATCGCCCTGCTGGGCTTAGGGATGGCATCTCCCCAGGGCTTTGCCCCTGAACATCACCCCTGGGGATGGAGATTGGGGGTGGGGTGGGGTGGACAACAGCTCAAGCACCCCACCAGGCAGGCACCCTGAAAACAGCCTTACCTAATCTTGAGGTACGCCGCTGCCCCGAAAACCAGAACCACCACCACAATGACCGTCACGGTTATGGCCACAATGCTGCCTGTAGAGAGGCCATCAGAAAGGGTAGTGCCGAGCCTCAGGTCCCAGCCCCACAAGACCCACCCCACACACCGACTGCTCCCAGTACACCCACATCAGCTGTCTCAGAGCGAGGGACATCCCTCACTGCTTCTCAAAGCTCCCACGGAGGCTGGGCACCCCGTATTTTCGCAATGACTCCTTTTTCATAATGGCAGTGCAGGTGGATTTGGGGTAAAACACAGCTGGGATTTGCTTGAAGACTATGGATTTGCTCCCTGATGCTCCTCCCAGCACCAGGCAGATTTTTGGTGCTGAGCCAAGGCTGGAAAATGCTCGAGATCCCTCCCTTTTTTGGCCTTATGAAGCACTTTTAAGTTATCTCTGAGCTTGCAGAAGAGGGCAAATAAGAGTTAGTGTCTGCTCAGTCAGGTCTCCAAGAGGGAGAAGAAAATCTACATCCTGCTAACTCCAGGCACTTGCTTCCTCTCATCCTCAAGCGTTTCAAGGCAAATGTGCAACTAAGGATTTTATTCACATCTCTAGGCAACTGAGGTTTGGTATCTACGACTCCTTGACTCTGCTGGTGGAGCAGATGACATGGGCTCCTCCAGGAAAGCTCAGCTTTTGCTGAATGGCGATCTCAAAAGTCGGCCACCTCTTTCCTTCCAGTTTGGGGAGTCTGCCCCTCTGAGCACTTTAACACTCTATCTATATAGGCATATGGAGAGCGGTGGTGCTCACCTGCGCTCAACGCGCGTGGGACCTCTTCCATAGTGACTCCAGTGGAGAGGGTGGTTTTCCCCGTGTCCGTGGCCTCAGCTGCAGTGGGGCTCATCACAGTCACTGGGGGGAATGTTGGCTCCACAGCCAGGCTTGATGCCATGCTCAGCGTCTCCAGGGAAGGGGCGTCCTTGGTCAGTGCCGATGGCTGGGTGGTGCTGGGGCTCATGAGGACAGGTGTCGGGGACAAGACTGTCCCAAGGGATGAGTACATGTTGCTGGTGGAGAGTGAGGAGGAGGATGCAGGTGTATCCATGGGGCTGGGTGCTGCCCCCAAATCCATCATACCTCTTGCCAAGCTGGCAGTATTTGCTGTCCGAAGACCTGGGGCTGTCTCCAAGGTTGGTGGCACCGAGCTGTGGTTGGAGGCTACAGATGGGCTCTCTGCTGTGGTGTCAGTTGCTGCGGTGGTGGAGCTCACAGTGACAGGGGCAAGAACAGGGGGCAGTGGTGCCATGGGGGTGACATTGTGGACACCTCCCTCTGCTGGCCCGGAGGATGTCCCATCTCCAGCAGGTCCCACAGACATGGGCAGTGAGGGCTGGCCAGGAGCTAGCGTGGGGACAGCTGCATCCCTGAAGCCTGGCCCCACTGGAATCTCCTTCAAGGGGAAGGGAGGATGGGCAGGGGTGAGGGGCGATGCTGTGGAGACATCACCCAGTCCTAGAAGTGAGACAAAGAAGTATTAACAACGGGGAAATCCTTGGGGCAACCAGGGGTTTGGGTGAATGACAAAGGGTTTGGGAATGAGGTTGGGAATAAATTTATCATTTTTAAAATGCTGAGAGCTATCTAGCAGAGATTGAAAACATCCCTGCGTAGGTAGAGGGAGGTTTAAACCAGAACAGTTGCCCTGGGATGGGTCAGCACCATTTTTCTCCATCCCCTAACCACCCCCTCCATCCCTTCCAGCATCTTCCCCCAGCAACCAGCAAAGCAGCAGGGGGCAAGCTCCTCCTCCTCCGCAACCACCATGCAGCTGGGAATGATAACACAAGATGCCTCTTTCTCCTCTAACCCATTTCCTTATGAATTCATTCATTTGTCTCCATTTCTTAGCATGATGAGTCTTTTTTTTCTTTTATCCCCACCAGCAGACTCTGGGGCTTTTTGTTCTGTGTTGTGTCCCCCCCACACTTCTGCTCTCCAGGACCAAAACCAGCACCAGCAGCTAGCTCCCCCAGCACAGCTGGGTGAGGGAAGAGTGTGCCACCCCAAATGATATCTGGAGAGATTTTTATTGCCATGCATTCATTCATTTACACCCCCAGAACATCCCAAGCCCAGCACTGGGAAGAGCAAGAACTTTGCTCTAGCACAAACAAGCCAGAATGAACTAATTGTTATTCGAGTGCGGAGGACAAAAGAACTCAAAGTGGTCATTTTGGGGGAACCCTCAAGCCAAACTCTCAGCTGCAGAGACAGGAGCTTGGGGCTTAGCCAAGTGAGAAACAACAACAGTGAGAGCAGGCAACTTCATGGTAGCTCTTTGTGATCTTGCAGATTATACATGGCTGGGCATTGCTGGTGGGCACATAAGGCTCTCCTCCTCATCTCCAAGCCACCCCTCAAGAAGATGATGTCAACCATCACAGTCAAAACTGCTGCCCTCCAAACTCAAAATGAAACACCACCCATGCAGGTGACAACCAAGGTAGGAAGAAAGGACTCAGCCTGCATTAGAGATGCATTTTAGATGGAACACAGCTGTTCCCAGCCCATTATGCAACTCATTGCACTTAAAGCTGCACCAACAAACAGTGATGTGGCAAGGACTCAAATCAGGGCACAGGGGCTGTGCAACATGAGACTCCTCCAGCAAAGCCCCTCACTGCTGAGCACCCAGGGGAGCCACAAGGCACAGATGGCACCTCTTGCTGAAGGACAGGTAGAAATACCTAGTGCCTGTATGTAGAAATCAGTGAGCAGGGACCCACTAAACCATGGGTTTGTGTGTCTTCAGCCACCAGTGCAAACAGAAGGCTGCAGGTGTCTCATACAGCTTCCCTCAACTTGCACACATTCAGTGGAGGAGGACGGCAGAAGGGACATCGTGACTAAGGACCTCCAGCTTACTGCAGCAAGGACTGGGTTTGTATCACACTTTTCATGAAGTCATTTTCTGTCTAGAAACTACAAACATAAGCTTGGCCAGGGATTTAAAGCCAACTCCGGGGCACAGCTTCTACGAGAGCCCAATGTGTTTAGGAGCACAAGCCCCTGGCACACTTGACCCCAAAATTTTTAGATAACTGTGTGATGAACACCATTTCCCAAGCAAAAGGCCTTGGGTCGTGGGACCAAGGCCATGGGTGCTTTTCTCCTAGGGACAGGCAGTTAGAGATGCCTCTGAGCTTTCACCATTCTCAGGATCTCAGGCTGACAGACCTTAGCGTAAGGGAGAGGAGAGGGATGACAAGCTGGAGTTGGGTTACCAAATAACCTACCCCGGCTCAGCACTTGTGATTTCCGCACCCAGCACAACCACAGCAGCAGGGAAGCACCCAGACATCCCACCTCATCCTTCTCAGCTGTCCAAAGCATACCAGGGTCCTCCAAAAGCTTATATTGTCAACAGGGCACTCTGTCTCCCTATCCCAAGACCTCTGCATCTCAGGCTTCATGGTTAATACCTGGGAACCATTGGTATGTGAACTTGAGCTGCATAACTGTGATAATCCTGAGCTTAAAAGCCATTAGCTCAGATGAATGCACTGGTTTTCACAGCTTGGCTTCACCCACAGCATCTGACCAGCACAAAACCTGCCCACAGTGCTGGCTCCATCCAACAAATCTAGTGCGTCCCACTCCTCCTGTCCCCTCTTCTTGCAGAGGCTCCTGGCTCCCTTGCTCGGTTCAGGGACTGCAACAGCGTAAAGCCAACTGTTCCTGTGCTGCTCCATCCTCTGGCGCAGCTCTCCATGCTGATGCGCCAGAGGCAGCAAAGGCCAGGTCCCCTGTGGCCCAGGCAGGACCCATGCCAGCGTGGTGAGACCAGCAAAGCACCTGCAGCAACATCTGTTAGGGACCACACCATTTGTTACATCACTTTCAGTGGCTAGAAACAAGCTGCAAGAACCTGCCCCTTCAAGTTGAAATTGAGGTTCAAGTGGTTGATTTATGCCCCTTTTTTTGCTTTTACATTGGTACCCCCCTTGCCCTTCCTTGATAAGGTTGAAGCATCCCCCTATGATCTTCCCAATATGCTCACCCGGGGGCAGGTGGCAGAGTACAAAGAAGGGACACTGCCAAAACTGCACCTCCTTTACAGGGAAGTAGGTAAAAGTATCATTTCTAGCAGGTACTGTCAGTCCACAACCTCCCACATCATGAGACCTGAAGGTGCCATCAGCCAGAGCCCTAGCAGAGCACAGCCCACTTGTTTCCATGGCCAAGGGTAGGACATTAAGAGGGGAGAATCAGACAAGATCTTAGCAGAAATATTTTCCTGTGAGGGTGGGGAGGCCCTGGCACAGGTTGCCCAGAGCAGTCATGGCTGCCCCATCCCTGAAGGTGTTCAAGGCCAGGTTGGATGGGGCTTGGAGCACCCTGATCCAGCGGGAGGTGTCCCTCTGCACATGGCAGGGAAGTTGGAACTGGGTGATCTTTAACAATCCTTCCCACTCAAAACCGCTCCATGATTCTATGATCCCTGGGAGTGCTTTGGGTCAGCAAGGCTCTCGTGATTCTCTTGAACTTTGAAGGCAAACTGATAGGGACCTCAAAAAGTTGGCAATGTCACTAGCCAGGATGAGTCAGGAAGTTTCCAATAATATCTAAGGGGTATAAATTCAGAGGGTGAGACAAAACTGGATGCAGAAACAATCCTTGGCGGCTGGCTGAGTGCTCCCAGTCAAGCAGGTCACAGGTCACAAGTCACAGGGACATTTTCCCAGGAGAGCAAGCACGACCGAAGGCTCGGCCCTGGTTTTCCCCATCTCCCCTTGCTGCTGCATGGTCTTTGCCAGCCAAGCTTTGGTTTCCAGATCGATAGCGCTGCATTAATCTCTGTTAGCAAACCCTGCCTGTGCCAGGTCTTTGATATCCTCCTGTTTCCCCCTCAGCCATCATGTCCATTGGGTTATCTGAGACCCAGCAACTGCTCTGGGATCCAGCTGTCGCCCATAGACATCATCTCCTCACACACAGGCTGTGTGCCCTTGCACCTCAACAAAAACCCAGATGGGATCTCAGAGGCAATGCAGGACAAAGGACTGGCTGAGGATCCCCTTGGCTGATAGCTCCACGTGCCCTCATGCCACTGCAACCAGCTCATGGACAGCCTATCCCCAGGGAGATGGGTGGCCAGAAGAGCATTCAGCTCATCCACAACCCCAGTCCTCTGAAAAGGAAAAGAAAAGCCAAGGTGAAGATTTCCTTGTTTCTCCAGCACCTGGTCTGTAGGAGCCACAACTGTGAGCAAGAACTGGAACAGTGCACTGGAATAAGGGACAAGAACACACTAGAAAGCTTTTTAGGACCATGACTTCAAAGGCCAAAAACCCTCAAACAGAGGTTGTCAGAGGGACTGGAAGATGGTAAATATCAAAGGATGCCGAGCATAGTTCAGCCCTAAGGAATTTGCCCATCTAATTCACTTAAGGCAGTTGATCACCCCGCTGGAATCCAGCTCAGAGCAGAGGCAGGGGACTGCCAGACAAGGTAACCACCTAGGAGAATAGCAGTGTCACACTTCACAACCCCACACGAGCTTTGAAGGGCCTTTTGTCTAGGTTGGCTTCCCTAGGAGTATTGGAAACTGCCAGGAACAGAAAACCTCAGAACCCTGTAATTCAAATATAGAAACATGGAATGGTTTGGGTGGAAAGGACTGCTAAAGGTCACCCAGTTCCAACCCCCCTGCCATGGATCCACCCCCCACTGGATCAAGGTGCTCCAGCCTGGCCCTGAACACCTCCAGGGATGGGGCAGCCACAACTTCCCTGAGCAACCTGTGCCAGGGCCTCCCCACCCTCACAGGAAAACATTTCTTCGTAAGATCTCATCTGAATCTCCCCTCTTTCAGCTCCAAACCGTTACCCCTTGTCCTATCCGTGCACTCCCTGATCAAGAGCCCCTCTCCAGCTTTCCTGGAGCCCCTTTCAGTACTGGGAGGCTCCTCTAAGGTCTCCCGAGAGCCTTCTCCAGGCTGAACAATCCCAACTCTCTCAGCCTGTCCTCATAGCAGAGGTGCTCCATCCCTTGGATCATCTTCGTGGCCTCCTCTGGACTTTCTCTAGCAGATCCATGTCCTTCCTGTGCTGAGGACTCCAGCACTGGACACAGGACTCCAGATGAGGTCTCACCAAAGCAGAGCAGAGGGGCAGAATCCCCTCCCTTGCCCTGCTGGTCCTACTACTTTGGATACAGCCCAGGACGCCATTGGCTTTCTGGGCTGCAGGTGCACATTGTTGGGTCATGTTGAGTTTCTCACCCACCAGCACCCCAAGTCCTTCTCTTCAGGGCTGCTCTCAATCCATTCTCTGCCCAGCCTGGATCTTTGCTTGGGATTGCCCTGACCCAGGTGCAGGACCTTGCACTTGGCCTTGTTGAACTTCATGAGGTTCACACAGGTCCGCTTCTCAATTCTGTCAAATATCTTGCTCTTAGGCAATATTAATCCCAATCACCTGCCAAACCAAAGGATGAACCATCCACCTGATGGATTATCTCCCTCTCCTATTTGCACGGTGTTCTCCTGGCTTTGGCAAGCCACACAAAGGTGGAGGTCTCACCCTTGCAGAAGCTGAGCACTTCTTGTGCTGCGCTTCGGAAACAGCTGCCTGACCTGGGCTGGCAGCCTCTCCAGCACTGCATTTCTCAGGCACTCCAGAAGGAATTGCAGCAAGCTTTAGAAGTGTTCTGCCAGCTGAAATGCAGCATAAGAAAAAAAAACAAGACAACATCTCCAGCTCAAGTGAATGACATCAGATGGGCAGTCATGCCACAGCAAACAAACATTCACTGATAAGGCAGAGACAGAGCTTTTAATGAGCTTCACTTCATGACTCATCACATCTGATGTAACTACCAGAAGGTCCACATGACCCAACTCACACTCCTTATGCCCGCTCTCAGCCTGAATTAATTAAGGCACCCATACCCCAGCTGCAGTTGGTGATGCTCCTCTAGCAGTCAAGGCCCCAGGGATAAGAAGTGTCCGTAACATCAATATTATTTCTTCTCGCTCCCAGAAACTTATCCTCGCTGCACATTCACAAGGGATCTAACCATCCTTTCTGAGCAAGGAATATAACAACCGAAAAAGAATAAGCCACCACAACAAGATCTATTGGGCACCTTGCTGTGCAGCAAGCTTGGGCATCACCTTCCATGCCAGCCCAGCAGCTGCTTCTGAAGCAACCACTTACAAAAGCTCATGACCAAGACCATATCTAAGTCCCATACTATTTTTAAAGCAAAAATCCACAGTAACCTCACTATATACCCACAAGACCTAACCAGAGTAGGCAAAGAAGGATGCTGATAACAGCCCCATCCTCTGCTCAAGACAAGGAGATACATTAAGTTTGGGGTCAAAAGAGGAGACAATTGGAAGCAGCATCAGAACATCAGCCCAGAAATAAAAAGAACAGGTTAGAGACAATCTACACACAAAACAAGCCCAGGAATCACCCACCACACAGCTGAGACAAGAAGCTGGGACCCAAGCCCGAGCTCAAATGGAGGTCCCAGACCAATAGGCAGAAGATGCGTGGGTGCAGGGTCACAGCTGACCCTTGTCAGAGTGGTGAGGGGCTATAAGCACATTAGCTCTGACATAAAAAGTGGTGGTTGAAGCTGGATCCTTTCTGCATAGTATTGCAAAGAGTACAGGAAAAACATTACAGATAATTAATTGTAAGTGATGGCACTAATGAGGAAAAGCATGTGCACAGGGATGAGTCCTTTCAGCTTTTTTAGAGGAGCAAATGAACCCTAAAAGCCAGGGTAATTCAGTGTGTCTCACTCTGGGTGATACGTTTGGTGACGTGCAATCTTCTTTGACCTTCTGCATGTCCTATATTATGCTGGTTCTCACCCAGACATGATGATAGAACAGCTCTGACTCCTCTGGTCCTGCAGCATGTGTTGCTTTATTACTAGGTTAAGTGATGCAGAGCAGTAAAACAATTCACACTTAAATATAGGCTGAGGACTTCCTGTTCATGACCTTGTTGGCTCCGCTTTAGTTTCTGTGGCTGGAGATTCCCACATCTTGTGCTGGTTTTCTGCACTTCCCTCCCCCCATTGCTTGTGCCCAGGTGTAACTTCTATTATGTTCTTTCTTTACCGCTACAAACCTGGTAGCATCCAGCTGCAGACGGCACAAGGTCTCCTTATGGTGGCTAAAACTAAATAAAACTGGTTTCTGCTTTGGGTTCAACTTGTTTTTCAAGCTGTTCAGCACTGGGCTGTCTCACATTCTATGTCACCATGTAATTTGGGCTTTGGTGATGCTCATTTCTCTCCTCTCTGGCTGGAGGGCCCCATCAGCAGTAAATAAGTGTCTGACTAAGCTCTGCACTCATATGGAAGATAGAAGATGTGGTGACTTTGAACTTGTGTTTCTGCTCTTCTAGGGACTGTTGCAGAGCCCTACCTTGTTATCCTCAAGCAATAAGGATGATGAGATGGTCTGGGAGCAGCTCTGCAGGGTCTAAACTCTGTCTCAGATCCAACAAGCTTTCCATGCAGTCCAGAGGGAGCACTCAACTGGATTGGTACTGGGAAATGGTAACTCCCAGGGACATCTCTGGCTGTTGTTGAGCTCCGATGAGTAATCCAGGTCCAATGGTGGCTCTCTAGGTCTGTAGCAAAGCTCCAGCATTGCATGTGTGTGCTGGCGACCTATAATGCCAACAGCAGCAGGAGCACCCCTGGGTGATGTGCTTCTTCCCTGCTGCCTGCTCACTCCTGCTGTGTTACCTTTCTTTTCAATGTCAGGTTGTGTTCATGGTGATACAGAAAGAAGAAACCAAGTGAGAAAAGCAGGGTACAGAAACACCGACAGGTAAAGGGCAAAGCTATCCAATAACTGTGTAAAGAAGCCAAGGCCATCAGATCAAATCTGCAGCTGCTCAGATTTACTGGCAAGGTGAGCTGGCTACCTCCACAATTCATTTTCTCCTGCTGCATGGTCATTAAGCTGTTTAGATCTAATCGCTCCAAAGCTTTCTGAATCTAAGAGAAACAGCTACACGATGGAAATCAATGGGTTGTCTCCACGTGTCCCTCACCATCCAGAGGCCCCATCCCTGGGAGAGAAGCTGTTTCAAAACCACAGCAGTCCAGGGCACCCTGGGGATGTCCCTTGGCAGCCTTCCTTGACCGTGCAGACCACAGGGGTGACTGCTGGGCAAACCCATTAGTACCCACCTCCCTGAATGTAGAGGCTATACCAGCATCTCTTGTAGATGTACAGCCTGCCTTTTGCAAAAGGTAAGAGCAAAATCCACGTGGCCAAACACATAAAGTTGGGGGGTTTGGACAAGCTGGTGAAGAGAGGCTCCAAGTGAGGTCTTCACTGGCTGGTGGGTTATGGCCTGGCTTGGAAGCAGCATCCACTGCTATTCTCCAGGCTATTGCATGGGAGGAAGGAGTCAATATGGGGGCCTGACTTGCTCTTGCACACATTTCAGATCCTGAGGAAAACTGCTGCAGGCAGATTGCTCTTGAGGAACAGGACGGACAGCTATACCACCATGTAGCTTCTGCTCTTCCCAGCTAAAAATGATAATGCTATCTTTATTTTAAAAGATTATTGTCTGCATGTTGCATGGTCCCTACGACCAGCTCCCTCCTTCCCTGGGGTGAGAGTTCAAGTCCTCCTCAAGCAAGCATCTGCCTCAATGTCCAAACCCAGCAGTCAGGGTTGTTGGTTGCACAAGAAACCCACCATTCAGAGCAGCTGCAATTGCATGGCTGCATCACCCTCCATGGAAAGAAAATTATCTGTTCCTCCCCAATCCTATGTGTTGCTTAATTATTCAACTCACAGAGCACTTGATCCTGAAGTTGCAATGAAATTATAGCAGAAAGAAGGTGAAGAGGGGTTTCTAAAGGTGTTTCTCCTTCTGAGAGGGACAAAGCAACCTGTGGCTACGGGTTAAACCATTCAGCCAGAGGTGTCTGATGAGGACCTGGGGTGGAGAGACCTGTGGCTGGCAGGGCCCTGTGTCCCTCATGGGATGTGCTGGCAGGCTGTCAGCTCGCATGGTGGCTTTAGATGCTTCCTGGACATGATGAGGCTGCTGGGTGGTGTGGGAACTCTTCATCCCTGTGTGCCCTCATTAAAAGCAGTACTTTGCAGCATTAGCTCTTTCTAAAATTATTTTTGCTTGATTTTAATAAAAAACACTTCAGATATTGCATGTTGTATTTTGAAACATGAAAATAATGTGGTTTGCTGTTCTTATTTCCCTAGGATGTTACTCCATAGGAGAAGAACCCATTTGCCAGCTCTTTGGGCTGGCAGATGGACCTGCCTGCCCATGCAGCAGGGCTCGGCACCCTCACAATATATTTTCCCAGGTGGATATCTTGGATATGGCTCTTGAATCAACCAGGCGGGTTGCAAACAGCAGCTCTCCACAAGTGACAACATACCAGCTAAGTAATTTTCCTGGCTAGCTGCTAATTACTGCTTCTAGGTGCCGCTTTCAACATGCAACCCAGCCTTCCCCAGGAGGGGAAACAATTTGGTTCAGCAGTGGAATTTTTGAGCATCCCCAGTATTAGAGGCTGAGCTGTTGTTTGCTCATTTGGGCTGGGAGAGGCGATAAATAACTACCCTATCCTTCAGCTCCTGTATGGAGGCCAGAAGTGCTCAAAGCTTCATGTCCTCCGTGGTAGCTCAAAGCAGCCTATGGTGCCAGGCTCCAAGACCCCCAAAAATCAGCTTTTTCTCCCCGAGGCTCCTTGCAGAAGCACCCAAAGCCTTTAAAGGCAAAACACCCCTCTTACAGGTTCTTTTAGTCTCAGCTGCCGGCCAGGGAGCAGGGTGAATTGCTAAAGGAGAAAGCGGGCTTGGGGTTGCAGCAACCAGATGTTCATGTGGGGCTGGGCTTCATGTCAGGGAAGCACGAGTAAATTTACATCCAGAGCAAGACATACTAATAGGATAAAAACTTCCTTGTGCAAGATGCTATTATTTCATTATGTGGCCAGGCAAAGCCCATTCTTATTTTATTCCTGCCCAGTGATGTCCTCCCTATCATTAAATTATCAAGAATGAGCTCGAAGCATATTTAAATCATGCTTTTTTTTCATTATGGGGGATAAATTTATATATTTTTAAGAATTATTTCTACAGGGAAAAAAACATCACAGAAAGCATCTGAAAGATCTGGGGTTTTGAGGGTATTTGGAAGCAGCCTGAAAGCCATGGGATCATACTCCAGGGGAATCTTTCCCAGCTCTTCTGCCAAGCCTCGCTGGTGTTGGTGCTTTAGAGAGGGATGGTCATGGGAACAGTTTTGAGTTTGGCCCGGGTGCTGGGAAAAACCCGCCTCCCAACCCCAAAGCATCCAAGGGCTGAATCCTAGCAGAGGCTGGATGCTTTCGTGTGGCTTGCCCAGGCGGTGGCTGAACTGGGGCCAGACAGAAGCCCACATAGGAGGTGAGCAGCATCCCCAGCATCTCTGCAGAGCAAAATGTGGATGCATCCCTATACCTCCCAAATGAGCTTACTTGGAAAGTCCAGCACCTTGTCGTCAAATTCCCCTTTACAAGGAGAAAGATCTAGCCAGCTCTCCCTCCTCTTGAGCCTGGGGGGGTCACCTAACAGGGGAAGATCTCTCACAAGCTGATGCGGTCCAGGGTGATGGTTTGCTGCTCCTGCATCGTGGTCTCTCCCCAGCCACTGTTTTGGGGACGTGGCTGCAGGCTTTCTGCAGGGAGCTCAAAACCTTGCCGAACCTTGTCCCCTCGCACTGCTGTCTGCACGCTGACAGCAATTTAATAATAACAGCTCTGCCTGATGTATTTCTCCTTGCGTGCGCTCACTCACTCGGTTATGCAAGTGTGTTTTTCATGTTTCTGAGCAAGCAGCTCTTCGTGTTGTTTATTAAAAACCCAGCCTGGATGGAGGGGTGACCTATGCATGTTGTCATTCGAAAGTGCTCACTGTCACACAGGCCAGGGACTGCACTGCCTCCTCTGACTATCTCAGCGGAGGAAAGACATCAAATTGAGCGTTTCTATGAAACGAGAAGGTTGATATTGCAGTGAGGGCAGATGGAGGGAGATGCTTTTAGCTGATCAGGGAAAGAACCAGGTGCTGCATGTGCAGGAGCCTCCGCTTAAGGCCAGGGAGAGCAATAAAAGCTCCTTCAAAGCAGGGAACCATGTGTTGAGAAGTGGGATGCAAGGCTGAGGGGTGAGCTCCAGCCCAGGCAGGGGGGCTGCCCACAAGGAGATGCTGAAGTTGTTCTCCTGCACAGTGGCTTCAAATCAGCCAGGGACTCAACTGGAGTCCCCTCCGCGGGGCTAGGGTCAAAAGAAAGAGGGGCAAAATGCCTCTTGCCTGACCTCATCGATGCTGGGGCAGCTGTGGCCATGGGGGGGTGAGTGGGACCAATGTGTGGGGGGTAAGGTCCCTCTGCAGAGCCCTTCTCCGGACTTCCTGCCTCTGCCAGGACCGAGACAGGCTCTTCCAGGCAAGGTGGGGGGACACACACATTCCCTAACCCACGGTCCCCATCGCATTGCTCCCAGACAGGCATCGGGGCTCCTCAGTCCCCCTTATCCTGGTACCCCTCCATCCCAGTACCCCCTCATCCCGGTCCCCCCCATCCTGATACTCCCCATCCCCATAATCCTCATCCCAGTTTCCCCCATCCCGGTCCCCCCCATCCTGGTACCCCCATCCCGGTCCTCCATCGCGGGGTCCCTAGGCCCGGTGCGGTGGTGAGCTCTTACCTGCCGGGAGGAGCAGGAGGGCGAGGAGGAAGCGGCAGCTGCAGCCCATGGTGCCGGCGGCGCTGGAAGCCGCGGCGGGAGGGACGCAGCTCGCGATGCCACCACTCCGGGCCGGCCCCCGCCACCGCCCCCCGGCTCCAGCACCGGGAGCACAGCGGCACCTGCCGGCACCGGGAACAGCGGCGGGCCGGGATGGGGCAGCGGAATAGGATGCAGGGTACTGGGCGTCAGTGGTGGGTACCTCGACGGGGCACTCGGTGTGGGATGCAGGGTGCCAGACACCGGGTACCAGGATGGGGCATTGGACATGGGATGCAGGGGACCGGGATGAGGCATCGAGTGTGGGTGCAGGGTATCGAGCGTCAGCACTGGTCGTAGGGTACCAGGCACTGTGATTGGGTGGTGGCACCGGGCACCTTGCCCTGGGATGGGGCACTGGGCACCCAGCATTGGTACTGGGTGCTAAGAACCATGCCAGGACCCAGCCCCAAGCATAGTGCATTGTCAGCAGGCATCACACACCAGCACCAAGCACGGGGTGCTCTCTCCTAGCATCAGGCAAGTGTTTGGGCACTGCTGGTCCTTCCTCAGGACCACACCTGGATATAACTTACACTTTTAAATAAACTCTGTGTACACCTTGTCAGGGCATCCCGTTTCTCTCAGGGGAACATGGGGCAGAGGACATTTCCTGCCACGGCTGGTTGACCCTGCCTGACACATCCAGGGGTCCGGGATCCATCATGGGGGGCCTCCCAAGTGTATCCACCAAGGAGAGCCAGGGCAGAGCCAGGGCCCTGCCTTTCTACTGCATGAACAGCTCCCAAAACGCAGCTCCCAGTGCCCAAAGGACCCAGCCAGAAGCCACCTGAGGCACAGCAGGAGGTACGAGTACCACGTTTCTACCTCTTTCCTTCTGGAAAGTGCTTTGCTGCAGGTGAAATATTTTCAGGCTGAACTCATCTTCTCCAGGCTTTTGCGTGCTCACTACAGAAAAGAACGTCATCGACGCTGGGCCGTGGCCGAGCTGTCTTTAACTGGGTTACGCAGCCATCTATTCCATTGCATTGTGTGGTGTTTTCTCAGGATAAATCCTGGCTCTGGGTCTAAAAACAGCAGGAAAAAAAAACCAAGTCAGCTGGTATTTCTGGAGCAGCTGGGATGCCAGCTGCCTCGCTGTATGCTGAGCAGCTTTGGTGTGCCATGGATCTCTGCTCTCCTTAAAACCTTTCCCCCGCTTGGGAGGAGGAAAAATAATGCTGTTATCATTGCAGGAACTTGGTGCCGTGGAAATTGTGTGATAATTTCCCTGCTGTTTCTCTCCGATTCTTTTTTGGCTTTATTTTGCAGAAGTTGTTACGTATTCCCATGGGCAGGAGGAGGTTTCCAAGGAGAAGGCAGGGCTGGGCACAGCCACCACTCCCCACCATGTGTTGGGTGCAAACACCATGATTGAACTGGGTGCTGGGTTGCCAGGGTCTGGGTGGTAGGTCTCATCAGCACGGTCATCCCTGCCTGGTCTTATCAGCACGGTTATCCCTGCCTGGTCTCATCAGTATGGTCACCTCCATCTGGTCATCCCTGCCTGGTCTTGTCAGCAAGGCCACCTCTGCCTGATGTCATTGGCATGGTCATCTCTGTGTAGCCACCTCAGTAGGGCCACCACTGCCTCATCACCTCTGCATGTTTACATCTGCCTGATCACATTTTCCTGGTCTCATCAGCATGGTTACCTCAGCAGGGCCACCTCTGCTTGCTCTCATCAACATGGTCATCTCAACAGGGCCACCTCTGCCTGGTCACTGTGGCATGACCACCTCTGCTTGGCCTCACCTGGGGGTGCCATCTGCCTGGCCACCTTGGGCCCTGGACCTCCCCATGGAAAGAGTGATGCTCAAGGTGACAGTGAGAGCAGAGAACATACAGCCAGCAAGATATCCCTTTTTGGAGACACCTTCTGCCAGCCCTTCCCTGTTCCTGTTGGAGAATGGAAACCATTGCCTCTGGTGACATCTGCCTTGGGGCTTCATCTCTTTAAAAGTCTCTCAGAAATGCTTTTTCTCCCCAATTTTATCCAGACACGAAGGATGCCAAAGGGAGACGAGTTTCTTTTGGTGGGCTTCCTTCTCCCTGCCTTTGCCCACCCTACCAGGATGAAGCTGGTGCCACATCCAGGTGCCAGCCACAGCCTTTCTCTGGTCTTTCCCAAGTCCTTGCTGCCCACACTTTGCCACATTTCTCCGGTGGTTTAGCACACTCCACCTGCTTTTGGGGAGGCTGGGGCTGGGCTCTCCTCCTTCTGGTCAGTCAGGAGCTGGGGTGGCCTGAAGCTGAA
Source organism: Dromococcyx pavoninus (assembly GCA_033558185.1). NCBI lineage: Eukaryota > Metazoa > Chordata > Aves > Cuculiformes > Neomorphidae > Dromococcyx > Dromococcyx pavoninus. The sequence continues at coordinate 41,857 of JAUMJL010001901.1, forward strand.
GGACCGGTGGTACTGCAATGCTGGAGCTCACGGCTGGGTTTTTAGCTGGCCAGGACTGCAGGAGCTCACTCACACCATGGCCGGTGGCCAAATGGCCTGGCTGGGTGGCTGCCAGCCCTTGCATTAATAGCTGCCAGCTTGCGGTTTGAGGTCACTCGTTTTTTCCAGTCTTTCATTTCCCTCCCCCTTATTTCATGCCTGTAACGACAACCAACAGGCCAGCCCTGCCACCCCTCTTTGCTGGGTGAAGCATTTTGGCTTCCCTTGGGACCAGGACAGCATCACCTCGCAGCACCGCATCCCTGTTGAGCATCCGCAGATGCCAGGAGAGGATGTGCCAGCATCCTGGGGGACACCTTCACCTCCACAGGGCTCTCCTCCTCCTCAGGATATGGCTTGGGAGAGCAGGAACATCCTCCCAGCTGCCCCAAGGCAAAAAAAACCCACCCCAAGGCCAGCATGCAGGCTTGTGCCAAGGCACAACCCCTCGCAAAATAACTCATAGCTGCCGTCATGCCCTGCCAAGGGCTTTGGGAGGGTGTTTTATTAGCAGCTCGCTATGAATAAACCTCCCTTTCTGTAACACACAGCCCAGGGATAAATGGTTTGGGGAGGTGAGGCTGGGCTCTGGCCCCTGGGGAGAGGAACGCCCGGGAACCAGGATGGTGGGATGGGGACTCCCCACAACAGCTGAGGGAGCTGAGGGTGTTTAGCCTGGAGAAGAGGAGGCTGAGGGGAGACCTTATCACTGTCTAAAACTCCCTGAAAGGAGGTTGTAGTGAGGTGGGTGTTGGTCTCTTCTTCCAAGTGACAGGCAATAGGACAAGAGGAGATGGTCCCAAGTTGTGCCAGGGGAGGTTTAGATTGGATATTAGGAAAAATTTCTTTACTGGAAGGGTTCTCAAGCACTGGCAGAGGCTACCCATGGAGGTAGTGAAGTCTCCATCGCTGGAGGGGTTTAAAAGACAGGCAGATGAGGTGTTCAGGGATGATTTAGTAGTGGATAGGTACAGTTCGACTCAATGGTCTCAAAAGACTTCTCTGACCAAGTGATTCTGTGATTCTATGAAGTCCTCAGGGGATGCTGGGGGAGGCGGTGGGAAGCACATCTGCTTGAGGTCATTCTTGGTTCTGTGTGACACCTCCCGCCTTCACTATTCCCTGTGGGACAAATGAGTGTGGGTGGGACACGCGTGGGGGGACACGCATAGGGGCTGGAGACACCCCCAGGCTGCTAAGGGGTGGTTCGGGCGGGGGAGGAGGAGGAGGAGGAGGAGCCGCCAGCCTCACTACCGGGCACCGGGCATGAAGGCGGCCCCGGGCGGCGCTCCGTGTCCCCTGCTGCTCTGCCTGGCCCTCGACTCCGGTAAGAACGGGGGGCCCGGCAAGGCCCCGGCAACCCCCACCCCAGCCCCGGCCTCACCGTCCCAGCCCGGGCTGGTCCCGGTGCTGCGCCATCCCAGCCCGCTGGTCCTCTGTATCCCACCCCATCCCGATGCTGCCCAGTCCCATGCTGGTGATCCTCCACCTGCATCCTTGTCCCATCCCGGTGCTTCCCCGGTTCCATCCCACTGATCCGCTGTATCCCACCCTGTCCCACCCCAGTGCTGCCCCATGCCTGTCCTGGTGCTACCCCACCCCATCCTGCTGATCCCATCTCCTACCCATCCTGTCCTAACCCATCCCGATGCTGCATGGTGCCATGCTGGTGATCCTCCACGTGCCTCCTGATCCCTTCCCAGTACTCTCCATGTCTGTCTTGGTGCTACCCCATGCCATCCTGCTGATCCCCTGTATCCCGCCCTGTTCCACCCCATCCCAATGCTGCCCCTGTCCCATCCCAGTGCCCACCGTGCCCACTCTGGTGTTTCTCCAGTTCCATCCCAGTGACTCTCTGTATCCCCTGGACAGTCCCATCCCAGTCCTTCCCCCATGCCCAGCCTGCAGTTTACACAAGTCCTGTCCCAGTGCTCCCCCGTGCTCCTCTGCACCCATTCGAATGCTCCCCCTTGTGTCCCTACTTCCCAGCCTGCTATTCCCTATCCCAACATTCACCCTTCCCTTTGCTGGCTTGGCTCAGAATCCCTGAATCCCTTGAGGCCAGCGTAGGGCTGGGGTGTCCTGGTTGGACGCTGGAGTGGGGCTGGGATGCTGTTGTTGGACGCTGCTCATGGATGCTCAAATACCTGTGTTTCACTGTCCTTGGCTGGGCTGAGGATGGGGGATGCAGGGGTGGGGAAGACAGTGCCTGCTTGTCAAGTGCATGAGTGTCCCTGCATTAATTCCTAAGCAGGAATTAAGCTCAGGGTTGGCAGGAGATAACCACAGGCAGGGCTGAACATCAGCCGGGCTTGGAGATACCCAGCAGAGTGTCAGCCCTGGGCTTTTGGGGGGGGGCCTTCCCCTCTGCTGGAAGCAGTTTGGGTTTGGCAGGGCTGGTGACAGAACTCGGCAAAACCTGCCAAACCTGTGCTGGCAGGAGGAAATCAAGGGTGACCAACCTGTTTGGGAGCTGGGGTGCCCGTCAGACCAAGGCAATACCCTGGGCGGTTTCTCTCCTGCAATTCAGGCTTTCCCAGAGGAGCGTGGTGGGTGTTTAGCAAAATAATCCAGGGTTTAGGATGCTCTCCTGGGTTACCTCCAGCTGCTTGGGAAAGAGTACAGGCTTAGATTAGCGGAGCCAGGCTCTCCATGCATCAAAGAGATGATGTTGGTTGCACCCACAGCTCCTGAGTGCTCAGATTGGGGTGCTAGGGGGCACCTCCCAATCCTGGAGCTGGTAGTGCCACCAAGATGGTCCTTACCAGGGGGGCTGCCAGCCCAGAGGATGTCAAAGCTCTGCATCTGGTTCCAACAAGGGCGGAGACCTCATCTTGGTGGGGATCTTTCCGTGCTGAGCTGCAAACTCGGTCACTAGGGGTGAAGTCAGCCTCCCGCCCTGCACCACCACATGCCCACAGCTGATTCCTGGAGGAGCTACCGCCCCATGGCTCATCCCCTGGCTCCTGCTGAGCCAGACAGGGTGGTGGGCTCCATCACCTCCCAGCTGAGCTATCTCAGCCAAGGAAGGGATGCTTGCTGGTGGGGAAGTCCCAGCACAGGCTCAGCCCTGGCTTCATTGCAGCTTTGTTACCCAAAGAATGTTGCTAGCACAGCAGTGGCTATATATAGCCAGGAGGGATGTTTGTGCTGGGAATGTCTCTGCCATGGGATGGGGGGGACACTGGAGGCTGGCCAGGCAGCCCCACCACCACTGTTGCCAGGATGCTGAAGGTCTGGATGGGAAAACATCAGGAACTGGGGGCTGAAGCTGTCCAGGCTCAGCTGCCCAAACTCTGCCCTGTCCAGGAGGCCTCAATTTGGCACCCACTCGGGATGGAAACGCCCCTTGCCTTGGAGTGGGAGCCACCCAGCACCCTTCTTCGGCAAGCAGGACCTGTCCCCACTCCCTGAGTGCTACTGCAGTGGAGTGAATCCCTGGGGAGGGCCGGGCTGGGAGTGGGGCCGTGCTGAGTCAGTGTTGGTATGCCAGCGATCCGGTTACCCACACCATGACATGCCAGGGCTGAGCTGGCCCTCAGCTTTAAACTGGAAGGGGGCAGATTTAAATTAGACGTTAGGAAGAAATTCTTCACAATAAGGGTGGGGAGGCCCTGGCACAGGTTGCCCAGGGAAGCTGTGGATGCCCCTCCCTGGAGGTGCTCAAGGCCAGGTTGGATGGGGCTTTGAGCACCCTGGTCCAGTGGGAGGTGTCCCTACCCACGGCAGGGGGTTATAACTGGCTGAGCTTCTCCAGCTTGTTCAGGTCCCTCTGGATGACATCTCATCCTTCTGATGTGACCACTGCCCGACTCAGCTTGGTGTCATCTGCAGATTTGCTAAGGGTGCCCTTGATCCCACTATCTATACCGTTAATGAAAATATTAAGTGATGTTTGGGCTCTGCCAGGTCTGGGCCTACTCCATTTCGTTTCAGGCTTGGCATTTTCCACACATAACTGGTGGGCACAGCACAGGGGGGCTGGCCTGTGGCACAGCTGAGAGCTGCTCGGGTAAGGACGCTCGGAGGAGCCGTTGGGTGGGAGCTGGGCAATGCGGGGTAGGTGGCCAGGATGGAGGACAGGCAGGGTGTTTGGTCTAGTGTAGCCACATGGCATCCACCGTGCTGGGAAGCAGCCAAGACTGGCACGCCACGGCCAAGGCCACAAGTGCTGGCAGCTCTTTGCAGCTGGCCAAGCTCAGCTGTGGGGATGGACCAGCTTTGGGATGCTGCTGTTTCCAAGAACTGTAACCACTGAGGTGGGAGGGATTGTTTTCTCCTTGCCACCCCCAGGGAACATGACGCAGGGACACTTCTCCAGGTGCCCGGAGGAGTACAAGCACTACTGCATCAAAGGGAGATGCCGCTTCGTCATGGCCGAGAAGAAACCAGCTTGCGTGTAAGCCACCACTGGTGGGGATGTGGCAGCATGATGGGGGGGGATGCTGTGTCCATCCTGCCCGGGTGAGTGGGAGGAGGGGGGCATGGGCACCGTGATGGCTTTTTGGACACCCCTTCTGCCTCCCCTGTGCTGTGGGGCAGGTGCGAGCGAGGCTACACAGGGGCTCGCTGCGAGATGGTGGACATCTTCTACCTGCGAGGTGACCGGGGCCAGATCGTGATCATCTCCTTGATTGCCGCCATCATCACCCTCATCATCCTCATCATTTGCGCCTGTTTCTGCAGTCAGTACGTGGTGGGACAGGGTGAGGGGCTGGAGTGGAAGGGGAAGCCTGGGAGTGGGAGCAAATCCTGCCCATCTCCACCAAAATGGGGCAGGTTGAATTCGGGCTGCCCTGTTCAGATGGGACACGGCCTCAGAGGGTGTTGGGAGGTGCCATCCAGAGATTCTTCAAGGTGAAAGCAGAGGGAGGGGGAGTCGTATCTCTGCGATGCTGGGTTTTTTCTTCTTTTAATTGTTAATCCTCCCCCTCAAGCCACTGTCGGAAGCAGCGTAGGAAGAGAAAGGCAGAAGAGATGGAGATGTTAAACAAGAACTTGCCTTCCAAAAGCGAGGATGTGCTGGAGACGGGCATCGCATGATGGTGCGTGGGTGGCTGAGTCCAGGGTGGTGGGATCACCCTGTTGTGGGCCACCACTGAAGCTGAAGTTCTCCTCTCTCTCTGCAGGAACTCCAGGTGGGTCCCAGATGGTGGCACCAGCTGGCTCAATGGGCAAGGGCTAAGACCTACAATGGCTGGAATAAAGGGGTGATGCAAAGGTGTCTGTGTGTCACTACGGTCCTTACGGGCCCCTCTTGATGCCCACCATGCTCAAACTCCTCAGTCATCCCCAGTGACATTTTCCCTGCCTCCAGATGCAGCCTCCAGCACTGGCCAGGCCAGGCAAGCATGGAGAGCTCTTACTGTTGAGGAAGTCACTTGGTCTGTTCAGCCTGGAGAAGAGGATGCTGAGGGGGAAACCATGGTGTGGTCTGCTCTTCCTCACCAAGGGAGGAGGTGCAGGTGCCAATCTCTTCTCTCTGGCAGTCAATGATAGCACTCAAGGGAATGGCAGGAACATGTGCCAGGGGAGGTTTTGGTTAGATATTAGGAAGAGGTTCTTCACCCAGAGGGTGGTGGAGCACTGGAACAGCTGCCAAGGGAAGCAGACACTGCACTAGGCCTGACAATGTTGCTGAAGCATTTGGACAATGCCCTCAGACACACGGTGTGAATGTTGGGGATGTCCAGTGCATGGACAGGAGTTGAACTCGATGATCTTTGTGGGTCCCTTCCAACTCGGGTCACTCTGTGATGGCCGGTACCGGGGATGCAGTGCCTCCCCAAGCCGCCGGGGGGCGCCGCAGTCCGGGGCGGCCCAGACGCTGCAACAGCCCTCGCAGCCGCCAGGGGGCGCCAGCGCTGCGGGAACGAGGTCTCGGGGCTGCGGCCGGCGGGGGCTCTTCAGGGCCCGGAGACCGCGGCACCCGGTGGACCGGGTTGGCAGATTTCTTTAAATTATTTCTGTTAAAGATAAGCTGAGTGGAACTGAATGGGCTTTAAGATCCCTTCCAACCCAAACCTTTCCATGATTAAACCGGTGAGCGCGGGCGCTGCTGCCGGGAGAAGCGATTCCCGTTGCGGCTCAGTCCCCGAGCTCCCCCTCCCCAGCCCAGACCTGCGCCGAGTAGAGCCCCACACCAGCGCCCGGTGCCCAGGCCGAGGCCCCAGAGACGAGCCCAAAACTTCCCAGCCTCGCCGGAGTTTCCTCGGTGCTATCGGGGCGGTCGGTGGGTCGGCACTAGGACCCCGGGGCGTCCCTGGTGCTGCCGCGGCGGGCGGGTGCTAAGACCCTGCGGCGCTACCGGGACGGGCGGGCGCTAGGACCCCGCGGCCGCCATTTTCTGCCCGGCGCCACTGCGGCCCCGCCCCGCCCAAGGGAGGAGGCTCCGCAGGGGCGTGACCAGCGGCCGCAAGGTCCTAGCGCCTTCCTGCAGCAGCGTCCTGGCGTCCGCTGGCCCCTGTAGCACCGGGGGCGCCGTAGGGTCCTAGCGCCCGGCCTCTCCGTTACCACCGGGGACCCCGCGGGCAAACTCCGCTGCCTTTGACTCGCGGTGCGGTGCGAAGAGCCACCCAAGGCGGGATCGCGCTCATAGGGCAGAGCGCAGCCCCCACGCAGGCGCACTCCGCGCCGCTGCGATGGCGGAGAAGGTACAGAAGAGGTGAGTCTCGCCACCCCTGCATCCATCCACCCATCATCCTCGTTTTCCTCGCGGCGGGGCCCCTTACAGATCCTTCCCACAGCGTGAAGATCGCGCCGGGGGCCGTGGTGTGCGTGGAGAGCGAGATCCGCGGGGATGTGACCATCGGTAAGGGACACACACACTCAGCCCCCCGGGCCGCTGCGATCGGCACCGGGGCCGCCGTTCGGTGACCCCGGGCACCCCTCGCAGGGCCCAGGACCGTGGTCCATCCCAAGGCCAGGATCATCGCCGAGGCGGGGCCCATCGTCATCGGAGAAGGGAACTTGATCGAGGAGCAGGCGCTCATCATCAACGGGTGAGGGTGGGGAGGAGGGGGAGGGACGGGGGAGGAAGGGGCTGGATGGGATGGGGCTGAATGGGATGGGGCTGGACGGGGAGGATGAGGCTGGGTAGGGAGGATGGGACTAGGCACGACTGGACAGCGATGGATGGTGCTGGATGGGGAGAATGGAGCTGGAAGGGGCTGGATGGGATGGGGCAGGACGGGGGGGATGGAGCTGGATGGGGAGGGTGGGGCTGGATAGGTCAGATGGGACTGGATGGGGCTATACAGGGTTGGATGAGATGGGGTTGGACAGAACTGAATGGGGCTAGACTGGAGGATGGACCTTTAAAGGCAGGGTAGGGCTGGACAGAATGGATGGGGTTCAACGAGGAGGATAGGTCACACTGGGCTGGATGGGGCTGAACCGGGCTGGATGGGATGGGGCTGAACAGGGCAGACGGGGCTGGATAGGGAGGATGGAGATGGATGGGGCTTGATAAGGAGGATGGGTTAGATAGGGCTGAACAGGGCTGCATGGGACAGGGCGGATGGGGAGGACAGGCCAGACAGGGCTGAATAGGGCTGCATGGGACAGGGCAGATGGAGCTGGGTGGGGCAGATAGGGCTGAACAGGGACGGTGAGGCTGAACACGGCTGGATGGGGAGGATGGGGCTGGATGGATTGGACTGGACAGGGAGGGGCTGGATGGGGCTTGACGGGGAGGATAGGGCTGAACAGGGCTAATGGGACAGAACAGATGGGGCTGAACAGGACTGGATGGGATGGGGTTGATAGGGCTGAATGGAGCAAATATGGGGCTCCCACAGACCCATTCCCTGGCCCAGCTCCCTGAAATGATGGGAGCTGTCACTACTAACTCTCCCAGCACTGCTTTGCTGTGACACATATCCCCCAAACAAAGGCTGGATGGAGAGGGGGTTTGGTTGCAGTGCTGTTCCCGAGCTGTGTTTTGTAGAGGGCTGGTGTTTCCTGAGGTATCTCCTGTACCACTTACAGCTCTTTAAGGAGCAGGGAATTAGCCTAAAAACACTCCAGCTGACTGAGAAGGACCCTAATCCTAAGAATGAGAGACCCCGTGCCAGAGCTGGCAGTCTGGCTGGACTGGATGGGATCCTGTGATTTCAGCCTCTCACAAAATTCAGCTGTCAAGCAGAACAAACCTGGAATATATTCTTCCATCTTGCAGGTATCCAGAAAATATTATGCCAGAAAGTGAAGATGTGGAGCCCAAACCAATGATCATTGGCACCAACAATGTTTTTGAAGTTGGGTGTTGTATCCTTGCTGCCCAGCGAGGTGGACCATTGGATGGGTACACGGGAAGCGTGCATGGGCTCTGTTGGGGATTGAATGGCCCAGGCTTTGTTTAAGGTTGAACTGAAAGTGACAGTGGGGTTTACGTCTTGCAATAAAAGCAGAACATGTTACAGTTTTCTTTAACAATGACCCATAGATTCCCAAGCAATGAAGGTGGGAGACAACAATGTAATCGAATCCAAAGGTAGATCTTGGTTTATCGTAGAATCATAGAGTGGTTTAGGTTAGAAGAGACCTCAAAGATCATCCACTTCCACCCCCCTACCATGGCAGGGACACCTCGCACTGGGTCGGGGTACTCAAAGCCCCATCCAACCTGGCCTTGAACCTCCCTCAGCAACCTGTGCCGGGGCCTCACCACCCTTATCATCTTGGCCAGTTTTGCTCTTTTAGCCACTGGGGACAGCAGAGGATTACAGGGTGTTGTCTTGCTATAGCTGAGACCAAACTGTCACAAAGTAGTGGGAGTGAGAATGGTCTGTCTCCATGAGTAGCTCATGGTGTTAGTATTTGGTGGTGCAGGGTTTAAGCTACGGCTCTCACAGGGTTCCCTCTCTCTTTCTGACAGCATTTGTAGGCAGGAATGTGATCTTAACGAGCGGCTGCATCATTGGAGCCTGCTGTAACGTCAACACCTACGAGGTGATCCCCGAAAATACCGTCATCTATGGGGCTGACTGCCTCCGCCGCGTCCAGACCGAGCGGCCACAGGTGAGTGTGACACTGGGAAGACACACCGTCACCCTCCTGTCCTCCACAGGGCTTGCTTGACCTTCCTTGCCTCTTTCCAGCCCCAGACACTGCAGCTGGATTTCCTGATGAAGATCTTGCCAAACTACCATCACCTCAAGAAGACCATGAAGGCCACCTCCACTCCTGTCAAGAGTTGAGTGTGCTTTGCTGCGGCTTACAGTTCTGTGAAGCACTACACGGCCCTGGGAGTTGGCTGGTCCCTGTGTCCCAGCTTTGGAACAAGCCTGTCTCACATATTTGTGTCCTTTATTTCTGTTCCACGAAGCATCTCAGACCAGCTTTGGGTCTGTTGTCTCTTGCGTGCTGACTCTGTTGGATGGGCTTTGTTTTGGGAATAAAATGTAACCTGCTTCTCTGTCAAGGGGGGGCTTCTGTCCTTTCTGGGTCACATAACACCACAGGAATGCTGTAATATACTCATATGGGGACTGACATTCCCACTTTTCCTTTGTCTCAGGGTTGGTGCCACTGTGGCCATCCCTCAGGGACAGACCAGGTTCCCCCACTCTGTTCCCACTCCTTCCCCAGGAGATGGGTCCATGCTGGGAAAGAGCAGGGTGCTTCAGAGGGACGGGTGTCCTGGCCCTGCACCTCCAAATCCGTGCAGATCATGGGGTGGGAAGACTCCAGAGCTGGTGCTGCCCCCTCTCCCTGGCCTCCAAAGGCTGCCTCCTGCTTGGCTTCCCTTCTCCAGAGAAGAGCTGAAGCTCCTCAGCCATTTAGGTGAGATTCAGACATATCCTCACTTCCCATCTGGTCCCCAGGAATGTTCACAACTTCACCTTCTGCAACACAACCTGACATTGTAGTATTGACTGCCCCATCCCTAGAGGTGTCTAAGACCAGGTTGGATGGGGCTTTGAGCAACCTGATCCAGTGGGAAGTGTCCCTGCCCATGGCAGGGGGGGTGGAAGTAGATGGTCTTTGAGGTTTCTTCAAACCCAAACCATTCCATGATTCCATGATTTTGCCTCAACACAGGAGGAAATTGATAGAGGAGCAGAAATTCTTGTAGGAAAGAGCAAGAGGAGAGAACATCAGTGGCGGCCCACTGAGGAATCCCAAGGTATGGCTGGGCTGCAGGAGGTGGGGTTTGATTTGGGACCAGGGAGTTCAGATGGGACAAGCCAAGGCACAAAAGCAATTCAGCGATCGGATTTGCTCCCTGAGTTCAGTTGCAGGGATACAAAAAAAAATAAAGCACCATTTTGGGGTTTTGTGATTCCAACCAGGAGTTTTGGGTAACTAGATCAGTCCCCATGCTTTAGATGCCATCTTGGGGCCACCTGCCCTCATTAGCTGGACACTTCCTGCTCCCATTTCCATCTCCCTCCCAGCACAAGAGATTCTCTGTAAACCAGCTCTGTAGGGAGGTTGGAAACTGCTTGAAGTCAGTAGCCTTCTGGGGCAAGCAGGATGTCCTCAGTGTCACCTCTAGTCCAAGCAGGACATCCTCGGTGTCACCTCTGGTCCCCACGTGTCACATGCAGGCAGCACCTGCTCCAGGCAGCATCTGCTCCAGACGTGGCTGCTGGTCACCAGTCAATGCTGCAATGAGCAACCCTGCTCTCCTGTCACCTCCCTCCCACCCCACTCTCTGTCCTACAGCCAGCTCTGCCCCTGCATCCATGCTCCTGTGCCTTGTGTCCCCAGCACTGTCCCCTCCTCTGCTTCACAGCCCTGTTGAAGCCATGGCCCTGGGGCTGGGTCCTGTGTTCCCAGCCTGTGTCCTATGTCCTAAGGACTGTATCCCATCTCCCCAGCCTTGTGTCCTGTATCCCCAGCCTTCTCTCCTGTATCCCCAGCCTTGTGCTCTGTATCCAGAACCCCATGTCCCATCTCCCCAGTCTTATGTCCTATGTCCCCAGTCTTGTGTGTCCTGTGTCCTCAGCCCTGTGTCCAGTTTCTCCAGTCTGTAACCAATGTCCCCACCTTTGTGTTCTGTATCCTCAACTCTGTGTCCTGTATCCCTAACCCTGTCTCCTAGACTGTCTCATGTCCCCAGCCCTGTGTCCCCAACCCTGTGTCCAGATTCCCCAGCTTGTATCTCACATCCCCAGGACTGTATACCATATCCTCAGCCTTCACTCCCATGCCTGGTGTCCTGTGTCCCCAACCAGTGTCCTAGGCTGTGTCCCATGTCCCCAGCCCTGTGTCCTGTGTCCTCAACCAGTGTCCTAGGCTGTGTCCCATGTCCCCAGCCCTGTGTCCTGTGTCCTCAACCACATGTCCAGTTTCCCCAGCCTGTGACCCATGCCCTTCTCCTGGGTTTCTCCTGTGTCCCAAACCTTTTGTCCTGCATCCCCAGCCTTGTATCCTCTCTCCCCTCTCTGTGTCCTGTGTCCCTGGGATTGTGTCCTGCATCCTCAGCCCTGCATCTTTGTCTCCCTAACTCTGTGTCCTAGACTGAGTCCCCTGTTTCCAGCCTCTCCCCCATGCCCTCAGCCCTCCATCACCTGCCTGGCGGAAAAGGCCCTGAGGGTGCTTGTCCACGGTGGCTGAACACGAGCCAGCAGTGGCAAAGGTGGCAAAGAAGGCCAATGGTATCAGACACAGCGTGGTCAGCAGGACCAGGGCAGTGATTGTCCCCCTGGATTCAGCATAGGTGAGGCCCCACCTCGAATCCTGTGTTCAGTTTCAGGCCCCTCGCTACAAAGAGGGACATTGAGAGGCTGGAGCATGTCCAGAGAAGGGAGCGGAGCTGGGGAAAGGTCTGGAGAACAAGGGTGATGAGGAGTGGCTGAGGGACCTGAGGTAGTTCAGGCTGGAGAGGAGGAGGCTTGAGGGGAGACCTTATCGCTCTCTGCAGCTCCCTAAAAGGAGGTTGTGGTGAGGTGGGTGTTGGTCTGTTCTCACAAAAAAACAAGAGATAGGATGAGAGGAAATGGCATCAAATTGCACCAGGGCAGGTTCGGATTGGATATTAGGAAAAACTTCTTCACGGAAGGGGTTCTCAGGCACTGGCAGAGACTGTCCGGGGAGAGGGTGGAGTCTCCGTCCCTGGAGGGGTTTAAAAGATGGGCAGAAGAGGTGCTCAGGGATGTGGTTTAGTAGGGGACAGGTACGGTTCCACTCGATGATCTCAAAGGTCTCTTCCAATCACACGATCCCGCGATTCCATGACTCCACGATTATGATACCACCCATGCCCTCCCCGCCCTCGCAATCCCGCCTCCTCAGCCCCCCTCGCTCCCTCCCTCCTATCACCCTCCCGCCCCTCCCACAGCCCCGGTCCCTCCCCGCCCCTCCCGCTCCTGCCCGGTCGCGGCCGCCGCCGGCGGGACGAGCAGCCTCCCGTGCGCGCCATGAGCACCCTCCCCGCCGAGCGGGAGGGCGGCTCCACCGAGCCTGGGCTGCCCGAGGAGGAGGTACGAGGGGCTTGTGTGTGTGTGTGTGTGGGACAGTCCGGCGTCCCTGGGTGCCCGCGAAGGGGTGGGGTCGCACCCATGGGGTTCCCCCCCCCGCAAGTATTGCTGGAAGGCCGGAGGAGGGAGAAGGGGACCCCCACCCCGGCCACCGCATCCCCCCGGGTCTCCCCCGGGAAGAGCTCCGGGAGCCCCACTCAAGCCGTGCAGCTCCCCGGGATTTTGAGGCAGTGCGAACAGCCTCACCCCCAGGTATCCCGGCTGTTTGGGGGTCAAAACAGCCTCACCCCTAATTACCCAGGAGTGCTGGGGGGGAACGGCCATCGGGCAGCGCATCCCCCACTCCCGGGGACTCCCACCTCAGCCACTGCATCCCTCCAGGTCTCCCCTGGGAGAAGCTTTGGGAGCCCCACTCAAGCCATGCAGCACCCCGGGATTTTGCGAGAGGGCGCACACAGCCTCACCCCTAGGTACTCGGGGCAGCTGGGAGGGAATGAACAGTGGGCAGAGCATCCCCGGCTCCTGGGGACCCCCACCTCTGCCACCACATCCACGTTCCCGGGGACCCCTACCCCGGCCACCACATCTCCATTCCCGGGGATCCCCATCTCTGCCACTGCATCCCCGTCTCCCGGGGACTCCCACTGCAGCCACCGCATCCTCCTCCGGGTGTCCCCTGGGAAGAGCTTTGTAAGCCCCACTCAAGCCATGCAGCACCCCGGGATGTCTGGGGTGAAAAACAGCCTCACCCCCCGTTATCCGGGGCTGCTGGGGAAGAACAAACATCAGGCAGTGCATCTTCCACTCCTTCGGACCCCCAGCCCCCACCACCACATCCCCCCAGTCTCACCCATGAAGAGCTCCAGGAGCCCCACTCAAGCCATGCAGCCCCCCCGGGTGTTTGCGGGGCCAAACAATCTCACCCCTAGGCACTCAGGGCTTTTGAGGGTTAACAAACAGCATTTCCTGCTCCTGGGGATCCCCACCTCAGTCGCCCTGCATCTTCCCACAAACACTGCTCTGCATCCCCCAGGAAGAGCTTAGGGAGCCCCACTCAACCCATGCAGCATTCCAGGATGTTTGAGGGGCAAAACAGGCTCACCCCCAGTTAACCAGGGCTGCTGGGGGGGAACAAACAGCAGGCAGTGCATCCTCCACTCCTGGGGACCCCACCCTGGCCACTGCATCCCCCTGGGTCTCCCCTGGGAAGAACTCCAAGAGCCCCACTCAAGCCCTGCAGCACCCCGGGGTGCTGAGGAGGCAAAGCAGCTTCACCCTCAGCCCCTGGGACCGGTGCTTGGTGCTGCCGGGGTGTCAGGGGGTACCACACATCCCAAGGTCTTCATGTCACTCTTCCAGTGTGTCTCACCCCTTCACCGTTCACAGGGCCCAAACCCCACCATGAGAACGAGAGCAGGTCACAACTGCAAAGTTCCTGGTTTTGCCCGTGACCTTGAGATGGGAGTTTGGACTTTGGGAGGGTGAAAGCAGGCAGATAGGATCTCCTCCTTGCCTTTCACCCACAAGGCTGCTCCGGCAAGTCCCCGCTGGCTTTTCTGTGGGGCCTCTGAGTTGATAGTTAACAGCAAGATGCACCACAGATTTGTTCGCCTATCTTGTTTTTTATATTCTAAGGGAGGCTCCCACCTGAAACTTCCTAAAGTTTCTTTGATAATGGGGACTTCTTCCACTGACAACCTCGCTGGGTGCAGGGCAGATGATGCTGCTGGGTCCTTGCTGGTGATGCGGCGATGTGGCTTGGACAGGCTTGGCAGTGGGAGATGTCCATAGAGGCTTGTTGCCTTCCCCAGTGGTGTGGCCTGTGGATCCAGGGGGATGAAGGGCTGGTCATTGCACCACTGGCCCTTGGGGACCACCTGACTTTGTGATCCAGCCCTGCTCGGGGGGATGCTGGACATGCGACATCCCTGGAGGGGATGGCTGCGAGGTGCCAGGATCCCCTACTATGTTGGGGACGTTAGGAGGGTGATGGCCGCTCATGCTTACAAGCCCAGCTGCTCCGGTGCCAGGCAGGTATTTTCCCTGCAAGAGTTTCTCCCAACTCTGGCTGGAAGAGTCGGTGTTGTCGAGTGTTTGCTTAAGCTAAGGGGAAGGACGTTGCCCAGCTACTGTACCCTGCAAACCTCTCCCATCTCTGGGGCTTTTCTTCCAGCCTCATGTCCCCCAAGAAAAGAAGGAGAAGCAGCGCCCATCCAGGCAGGTCCATCAGGGGTGCTGCGAGGTGGGACAAGCACCCGCTTTGGCCCCGCTTCTCCTGCCTCCTGTCTGGGCTGCCAGAAGTCCTGCTGCCTGCTCTTGGCACCCTGAGGTGGCCTCCCCATCTTTCTCGCCTCCTCCCTTCCCAGGAGGGACCTCTCTATGCAGGGGAGCTGTGGGGGTTCCCCACGTAGGAGCCTGGAGGGGGGGCAGAACAATTCAGAAAGGAGGTCACGTCACTTTGGCCGAGTGAGAATGGCATGTAAAGTGCTTGACAGAGGCCTTATTTGGTAGCGGAGTAGCTCCGGAGAGCCCAGCTCATGGCCCTCATTCCCATCCCATGCCAGATCCCTCATCTTGGGGGCCCGGGGCATGGTGAGGGGACCCCAGGGATCGTTTCTAGAGGGGGGGAGGGTGTCCAGTGAATGGATAAGGTTTTCCCCTGTGTTGCATCCCCCCGTGCTCTTGCTTCCTTTCCTCTTTTAAGCAGGAGACAGGAGAGTTTGGGATTGAGCCCCGGGTGGGATGCAGCCATGCATGACCCCTGCCCGTGCCTACCGCTTCTCTGCTCTGTTGCAATCCCCCAACTGCTCCCTTGGCTTCTCCTCTGCTGCTTCCTCGTTCCAGCTTCAGAATAGCTCTTCCTTGAGGGCTGCTCCTCTCTTTCTGTTTGGCTCCTGGTTTGGAGAAATGGCTATGGGTGGCAGAGCCCAATCCTCCTGCATCCCAGGGTCGGAGAAGCCAGCATCCCTCAGCCTTGTTTATGCTGGGGAGTTTTGTGGGCTGATGGCGTGCATGCACACAGCTCTGTAATCTAAACCCAGCCGAGGAGGACGCTTCGTTAGCACAGCCAGTATTTACAGAAGGACTAATCCCTGCGGGGCTGGAATGCACCCTGCTTTGCCGGGGTTGGGGGGGGGAAAGCTCCACTTCACCTTTTTTTACGGCTCAATCACAGCCCCGTGCCATCCCCTTCCTCCTCCGCGGTGGTGGGCAGCCAAGCGGCTAATCGGCTGGTGGAGAATTAAAGTGAGTCCCTGCTGGAAGGTGGTGGATGCAGAGCTGGGGTTGAAGGAGGCGATTAAATGCCTCATGAATGAATCACCCAGACACTGCCCGCTGCCTTTCCCTGCCAGCCCCCAGATGGTTAACGTTTACTGGGGGTGAGGGGGAATTTGTGCAGTGAAAGGAAAGCGTGACCACGTGTGATCATGTGTGACCACGCCACCCTGCATCCCTCTGGGCAGCTACCATCCCTCAGGGAACCACAGTCCCATGGGGGTCCAAGGTGGGCGAATGCCTTCCTGGTGACCTGCTTACCTGGCTTGCATCATCATATGAGGAAGAGGAGGAGGGCTGCCATGGACCTCTCCATGCTGGGTCCATCCTTGAGCCGTGGTCTAGGAACCCTGGACACCTCTTGGCCCAGGTCTTCGCCTCTCCTCATGTGTCCAGACCCAGCCATCCCAGCAAACCCCTCCACATCCTCTCCAGATCCCCTTAAATTGGTCTCAGATGGGAAGGTGGTGCTGGGACGCAGAGAAGCAGAGATGAGGACAGGCTGGAGGTTGGATGGAAATGGTTTCCTAGAGAGAGGAGAGTAGCAGAGGCTGGGAGGTCAAACCAGGAGTGAAGTGGCGGAGATGGAATTCAGCAGCCCTGGAAAATCTGGGAGCTGTGGAGTGCAGGAGTAGGAGCAGAGGAGGCACATGGAAAGGGGACTTTGTGTGCTCCTCATGCAGTCCCATAGCTGTCACCCCCACTGGAGGAAATGAAGGTGGTGGTCACTTGTGAGGTCCTGCACATGGCCAGCGACTTATTGGAGCAAGCATTGGCACTTCTGACCTGGAAGGAACCTTTGGTTTTACCCCCGATTGTGTCAAGGAGAAATGGGGGAATGCTCCACCAGGAAGAAACTCTCAAAAATGTCTGCTCAGCAGAATGAAACAAAACCATTTTGGCTGTCCTGAACCAGGAATGTTTGGGCTGCAGGAATCCTACTGCTGTGCTTGAATGCCCTTCACTAATCCTTGCTCGGGAGTTGTAGGTCTGACCCAATCCCACAAGACACTTGGGAACGTGTCTCCACCTCTGAAAAGGGGTCATTTTTCCCTATGGAAGAGCACATACTGTGCCTGCCAGCTGGAGATTTTTCTGATAAGGCTTTTTTTTCCTGCCTCAAGGGCAGAATTTTTCCCTGCAAGTGCTTTTGGTAGTGTATGGAGGCTTAGCCCCTGGGATCTCTCGCACAGGAATGCCTGGAGCAACTCCCTGCCGGCTGAAGTTCTGCTTCCATTTAAGGGCAGGAGTAATATTTCCGCCTAAAATCTTTCCCTTGGCAGAAGGATATCTGTCTGGCAAGCTGAGAATGAGCCCCCAGGACACTGAAAATGAGCCTCCAGGAAGCTCCCTTTGCCTATCCCACCTCAGCTTAACACAGCCCAAACCCTCCCACCTGCTTGTTACCCAGCCCAGTGAAAGGATGCTGTTTACGTAGGACCTACTCAAATGTCCCTTTGGCTGGGCACGCCAGAGCACCCTTGGATCCCCCAGCACCCTTTGGTGGGGTATAGATGGGGAGCATCCACAACATCATATCTCCTCCCTTCTCCCAAAACATCCTCTTGGGGCTGGAAACCAGCTGGGGGATCCTTTGGAGCCCTTCTCCCTCTTCCGCTTGCCGCTGTATAATTTTACGGTTTAAAACTTGGCCGACCGGTGTTTGAACTTTCAAAGAAAACAAGTCATTACAGAAAAAGCCCTTCCTTCGTGAGGCCAAATCTCAGAGTGTTTTTCAGGGTCTTTTATCTCTCCCATCTCTCTGCCGTGCAGCTATGGGACAAAATGATCTGCTGAGCCAGGCTCAAGGGGGTTTGCATTTCAGGGATCCGGCAAATTGGCCCCCCCTTTGAGCTGTCTCCAACACCTCTGGTGTTTCACATAGCTCTCCAGGGAGAGGGTAGGTGGGAAGTCAGCATGCTGGGGAGGACTGGAGACTCAAGGGATGATGGAGATAGAGGGGACTGCGCAGGGATGGGGAGGCAAACCCACCTCGGAGGGTAAATGTGTCCAGAGAGCAGATTCCTTGATTCTTGGGATAGTGGCAATGCTCAGCTGGATGTATTTCAAGGAAAATATTTATTCCCTAGGAAAGGATAAATTTGCCTTCTTTACATTGAATTTCATGGACACAAGGGGAGCTCTTTTCAATGAATCCCTCCCCAGCCGCTGCCGGGAGAAATTTGGTCAGTGTCTCCATTGGGAGATGGTGGAGCATTGAGCGTCTTGGGATGCTCTGTCACCCTCTGATCTTGGAAGACAGGTAGAAAGCTGGCAGGGGTCCCCCAAAGTGCCTCGGGGAGGGGGCTTCCAACCTACCTTAGATGGTCTGAGTAGAGGGGACAGGCTACTGGGCTGTCCAGCCCTGGCTCAGGAAGGGGTGAGGACATGCCTCTGTCCCGGAGCTCTCAGCATCCTTCTGGGCAAGGGACTGAGCATCCTTTCCCAGCGGGATCAGGGCTTGCTTTCCAAGAGGATTCAGATGTAGGGTGGCTGTGCTTTCATGGGTGGCTTGTTTTCTGGCACCACCCGGCTGTGGGTGCCAGAAGCTGGGTACCAACAGTGATGGGTATCAGAGGGGTGTTGACACAAGGGCCATATGCAAATGGTCCTGAGTACCTTTTGTTGTTTAATGGATATAAGTCAGCCAGAGGTTTTTGTTACGCAAAGCAGGAATGTTTGCTTCTCCCAAGCTGGGAGATGGGGTAGATAGCTTATCTGCAAGAGAAAGAAGAAATATCAGCAGCAGAATAGGCTTGGGATGGCTGTTTCTGGATGTTTCATATGTTTCTGTCCCAGGGAATGGGGTAGGCAGAGTGCCTGGCCAAAAAAAAACCAATAAAATAAATTAAATTTTCCCTCTCCTTCACCCCAAATCTGTCAGCTTGGCACCCAGGGGAGGGTGGCCTTGGGTCACCCCTCTGGACCAGCTCTCACAAGCCATTTGGGTGCCTGAAAAACAAGCTACAACCATTAAATCCTCCAGATTACCTGCTGGTAAGATGCTGTGGGAGCAGGGGGAGTGGGGCTGGCTCACAAGCAAGCCCAGAGCAGAGGGGCTTGGCAAGGCTGGGACCCCACTGGCACGGGCTCCATCCCGGGGTGCCCCAGGGAGAGCAGAACTGGTGGGTGATCAGTTACAAGCTCCCTCAGTTAAAGCTGGTTGTAATGCAAAACCATTCCTGGCACAGGTCTTGCCCATGCAGGGTTTGCCCATCCCCATGGAGCGACCCATCCCATCTCGGGGTCGGTGGAAGCAGGGTTTCTGCGAGCCACCCCAGCTTTGAGGATGCCGCACCATGGCAAACACGAGATCCACTCAAGAAGGTGTTAAAACCCCTTAAAAGGTGACTTTTACAAACTAGGGGCAAGCTGATTACAACCAGCCCCCTCCAAAACAGGGACATTCCTCCAGGAGGAAGAGTTGGGGTTGCTTCTCCCAGTCCTTAATGAGCTGCTGCAATTAAATAGAAACAATAGGCATTGTCTGCAGAGTAAGGGCTCTATTGGGGGGTGCTGGGAGTTTGCCAGACTGGGGTAGGAAGGCACTGGGATGCTGGCAGCATTTTCATCCTGGAGAGCAGTCAGGTCTTGGTTATGCTTCCATCGTGTCTTGGCATCTTGTTCTGCAGTCACCTTCCCAAAAATGCTGCATCCCTCAAGTGTGACTTAAGGCTTTTTGCTGCCCATGAGGTTCCCCATGGGTTGGCATCGTCCCTCTCGTGTTACACCACCTAAGGCTGTGGGAGGCAAAGGGTATCCCCAAATTAGGGATGAGGGAACGTCCTTAGGACCCTCCTTTCTTCTTTTCTAGGTGAGGACGCTCTTTGTCAGCGGGTTGCCTCTGGACATCAAGCCCCGGGAACTTTACCTGCTCTTCAGGCCCTTTAAGGTACCAGATCTGGGAGGAGAGAGCAGGGTTGGAAGTGCAGGACTGGATCAAAGAATCATAGAATGTCCCAACCTTGGTGGGATCTGGAAGCCCCATGATTTCCCCCCATAAAGTCTAATTTGGTCATTTTACTAACAGAAACAAGTTTCTGTGCTTTTTTTTTCCCTTGTAAACCATAGGAAAATGGCATTGGGTGCTTTGATTGCACTGGGGTTTTAATTGCACATTGACTTGCACCCCTTTTAACAGCAGAAGAGTATCGGCTGCAAACCCCTCCAGTCCCTTGACCCTGTCAGACCTGCAGCTCAGACACCTGCTCTTTTCAAACACGAAGGATCATATTTTCAGGCATTCCTACAAAAGTCCAGCTCAGCAAGTCCCATGCCAGTGTCAAGCCTTGGCAAGATCTCCCCCATGCCCACCTGGTGTCTCCCCGTTGTAGGGCTGCCAGGTGATGGATGTGGGAGGTTTCCCTCTTCAAGAGGCAGCTGAATCATGGGAATCTCCACCAAACACCCTTTTTGTTGTTCTTTTCTTGAAGGGGTACGAAGGATCTCTCATCAAGCTAACCTCCAAACAGGTAGGAGCTGCTCCAAACGGGGCGAGCATCCCACACGTCCTCCAGCACTGCCAGTCCCCAGAATATGGGGGTCCCCCTTCTGCTCCCCACCAGCCTGATAGATGCTGCCTCCTCTCCTTCCTCCACAGCCCGTGGGCTTCGTCAGCTTCGACAGTCGCTCTGAGGCGGAGGCAGCGAAGAATGCTCTGAACGTGAGTGTGCCGAGCCGCTCCATTTTGGGGGGACTTTTGTTCCCTCGTTTCCCCATCCCCGGATACTCTCCAAGTGCCTCCATCCCAGGGATGCACATCTCCCACGCAGGCTGGCCCCTCTGCATCCTCATCCCTCCTCACCCGCATCCTGCTTCCTGCGGGGCTACATCTCTCTCACCTTTCCCAGGGCCACGCAGAAAGGCTTGAACCAGAAGAATTAGAGCCTTACATAGGGGTCAGTGAGAGATGCCTTTCCCAACCTCTCCTGCTCCTTCAGTGGGAAAAATCCCAGCTAAAGCTGCTAAAGAAAAGCAATTTTCACTTCCCTTTAGCAGCTCCCTCCTACTTCTGCGAAGCTGACTCCTGAAACCAGTCACGGGGAGAACTGCGTGGAGCCAGGTCTCCAATTTCTCCCTGGATTTCAAATTGTTTTTTTTTTCTCTTCCTTGTCTTCATTTTTAATGTAGAACTCTTTTTTTTTTTTGGCTCTGCTAATCTCTCTGGATAAGAGCTCAGCGTGTGGGATGCTGACTGCCAAATATGGTGCCGATGCTAAAGATGCCGGAGGAATGCGGGCTGCCTCGGGGCTCAGCAAATTAGCTCATTTCAAGGCTGGAAACTCGAAAAAAATAAATAGCTGGAAGTTATTTTTGCTGCGAGGCTCACCCACCTGCCGTGCCTCCTTCCCTCCCACAGGGCATCCGCTTTGACCCCGAGATGCCCCAGACACTGCGGCTGGAGTTTGCCAAGGCGAACACCAAGATGGCCAAGAGCAAGCTGGTGGGCACCCCCAACCCCAGTACGCCTCTCCCCACTGCTGTACCTCAATTCATCGCCCGGGAGCCCTGTAAGTACCAGCTGTGCGTCTCCTGACGGAGCCCGGCGCGGTCCTCCTGGCCTGCCACCACTGCAGTGCCAGGAGATTTTTGGGTGACAGTCACAGGGAGTCACCTCCATCCTTATTTTCCTTGGGAAAACACCTTATTCAGGCAATTTGATGTTGCACATGGATGGATGTAGCGATGCTGGGATCGTGGTGTGGGATGCTGGAGGGAAAAGGGATGATGGGGGGACAGGGTAATGGGAAACACCAGGTCTGTTTGGAAGCAGCAGTGCCCGCTTGCTGCAAGTGCCATGGCACACACTGGCCAGTGGTCCCCAGAGGCGCTAGAGGGGACCCAGGAGCAGGTGACAGCCAGTTCAGCATGGCACTTGGGAGTGTGATGAGCTTGTGGTGCTGCTTCACCGCAGCGGGGAGTTTCCGAGTCACGGCTGGGTCTTGGTGGGGACCTTGGCGATGTCTTCCCGTGAGCGTGCCATACCCATTTCCACTACTGGAGGAGCATTTCTTGCATGGATGATGGTTCCTTGCCTCACTGCTGCACACGGGCATGAGCCGCATGTCTCCTTTGTGCCTGCCAATGCTGGATCCCTGCGGTAACTAAGCTTTGTGGAGATGATGCACCAGCCACCGACTGAGCAGATGAGTTCAGCATTGGCTTTGCGGGTCGGCTCTTGCTGGTGGCACCAGCACTTCCCACCTGCTCTGGGGGAAAAGGGAAGGACTGGTGGTGCTGCTGACAGGCACATAGCATGGCGAGGGCTGCGGACCATCGGTCACCATTAATTCTGCTTCTTCTTTTCTTGCAGATGAGCTCACAGTGCCTGCACTTTACCCCAGTAGCCCTGAAGTGTGGGGGCCGTACCCTCTGTACCCAGCGGAGTTAGCACCTGCTCTACCTCCTCCTGCTTTCACCTATCCCGCTTCGCTGCACGCCCAGGTAATTCAGACCCATCTGCCACCACTGCACTCACCCTCCCACCTGCCCCGGCACCCCCTGGGTGCTCACCATACCACTAACCTCTGCCCAGCTAACACGCACCCCCTCCTCTCCTCCCTGAGATTTAGGGATGGCACCCAACCCGAGCTGAGCCTCTCCCCAAACACCTCTCTCTGCCTTCTTACCTTTGCTCTCGCCCATGCCAGGGACAGGTGGGGAGGGAGGGCTAGGGGGTGCTCACTGGGGCTGGACCATTCCCATCGCTCCTGATGTTGAACGACCCATCACGGCACAAGATGGGGCTTCCCAAGCCCTCAGCCCACACTCAAGCAGCCCCAGGATATGGCTTGCCAGATGCGGGGCGTGAAGCAAAGCGACTCTGACAGGGAGGCGAGGGCAACTGAAGCGCAAATAGAGGACCCATCTTTTATTGACGAGGCGTTCTAGTCAGGAGTGCTTTTCTGCTGGCTGCCACCGTTGGTGGCCCTCCAATGACAGCATGCTGCTCTTAAAAATTAACCACTGCCTCGGGAGAGGAGTGGAGAAAGCAAGAGAAGAAGTGGAAGTGGAGATGGTGGAGGATTCCTTTGCAGAGCCAGCCTTTGGGATGGTTCCTGGAGCAGCATTGTGGGGGTGCTTGGAAGAGACCCCCCACCTCGGTGGGGGGAGCAGGCAGCTGCCACACTGGACATCATCGCAGCTTTTGCTCCTTGCCACTGGCTCCAGCTTGTTCGTGAGCAGGAGGAAAGGAGTACATGGAAAGCAGATTTGCTGGATAAGCTGCATACGACAGGCCTTTGGCCCTGGCCAACCAGGATTGAGCTAGGATAGCTGGTTATCCAGAGCCACCATCGCTGGGAGCCAGAGGCAGCCGGGGGCTGGTTTGAGCAGGATGGAGAGGAAAAGTGCTCAGTGTACAAACCAACCGCAATCTTTGGATGATACTCCAGCTTTTTGGGCCCTGCTGTTTATAGGAAGAGCGGCGGTAAATATTATGGCAACTACATACTTGCCTTGTCAAATAATGGCTAACAGGCAGCACCTGTGCTGCTTGGGAGGCTGGGGAAATGGCTGGAGAAGGAAGTGGAGGCTCCAAGGGCCCCCTGGGAAAATCCAGGCTGAAACTTGATGTTAGAAGAAATATTATCGACCATGGTGATAGAGCCAGGATGGTGGGACCAGCGTCCCTGTCACCTCTGGGTGCTGCGGTGAAGCCTGCAGTGTGTCCTTGTTTGGGGCTGCAGCCTGTCCCCATCCCTTGAGGGGCATTGGAGAGGGATGCCACTACCCAAACTAGAGCTGCTCACTGTGGGGTGGCCTCCCCAGCTGGGTCCTGCAGGGAGCAGTTAGATGGGAACCTCAGGATGTGGTGTTAGCCAGCAGAGAATTGAGCACCCATGGGCAGGCCCTGAGACCTGCTGGGTTTTGGTGTGTGACACTGTTACCCTGTTGCATGCTGGCTCTGCAGGTTGGTGAATCTGTGGTGCTGCCATCCCAGCTCAGACTTGCTGCAAGCAGTGATGCCAGGGGCTCAGCTCCAGCCGCTGTTGTTGTCCGAAGTGGAGCTGGGACGGCTCTTACTGTTTGCATGTCGACCTCCCTCTACCTTGTGCCTGGTGAAGGCCTGGAAAGGGGAGCCCAGAGGTGGCTGGTTCTTGGCAGAGTGGTTGGCTACCACCCCTCTCACCCTGCGTCCCTCTTGTCTTTGCAGATGCGCTGGCTCCCTCCCTCCGAGGCTGGTTCTCAGGGCTGGAAGTCCCGTCAGTTCTGCTGAATGCCGGGTGAGTGCTGCCTCCTCGCTCCCATCCTCCTGCTCCAGCGTGGTGGTCTGGGGGCCACCTCCACCATTAGCTTGAGAACCCTCCAATGCAACTCTTGGGGTCTCCAGTAGCTCAGGGCGGGCAGCCAGACCCTACACCTGTGCTGGCAAGGCCACTTTCCAGCAGGCATTGTAGGTCTAGGTACCCTCCTTGCCCCAACGTCTCTGCCACCGTCCACGCCAATGCTTTCCCAAATATCCCAGGGCAGGATGGAAAGGCAGGCTTACTGTTGCAGCAGTGGAGGCTGCGTGCCCAGGGGGATGAAGTGATGGCATGACTGAAGGCAACCAGTGCAACACAAAGATCTCATTAAACTTTAATGAAAACTCTCCTGCAGCCCAGGATGGAGTGAGGCATTACCAGGTGGGAAGGAAAGGGGCTGGTTCAATTACACCTGGGACCTTTTTGGATAGAAAAACCCTGCAAGGGAGGTCAGGAAGATATGCTCTGCAAATAACTTGGCATTTGGTGGATAAATAAACAAAGGGGATTCAAACAGAAGAGGGGAGAGAGGCTCTGTTGATGCTGAGCATTGCTTGCCCTGTGATCCCAGCCTGTCCAATCCATCCTGGCTGCCAGGAAGCCTCCTGCACCACATCCACACCCACCAGTGGAGAAGCCTCAGCAGATCCATAAGGCAGTGAGGCTCCAGCACTGGCTGCCTGTGTTCCCGTGCCACTGCTTTACCCAGCACCCACAGCCCTGTGCCATGGCCATGAGGCTCAACTCACCCGGGCAGGGCAGGAGGATTGGCCGTGGCTGCAGCTAACCTGAGACTTAGATCTGCAAAGCATTTACTGGCTATTTTAGGCCCTGCAGATAAAAATAGGGAGTGGCGAGACTTTGGGAACCAGTAGTTCTTCCAAAATGTGGAGGGTGCCAATGTTTCCAGCTAAAATATAAGCAAAGTCTTGTTTGGGATGGGGAGATGAGTGAATCTCTTGGAACAGCTCCACCTGCCCACAGCAGCCCCAAGTAGCCACAATAGGTGGTGAGGATGGAGGGTCGGGGACCTTCTGGCTTGCTGCCAGGCTGCTCCAGCCAGGAAGGGCTATGGCACAGCAAAAGCTTTCACTGCTGTCCTGGCTCTCCTGCTTGCATCCTCCCTGTATTTACTGCATGGAACGCATCAGGGCACAATCAAGCTTCAAACTGGTTGCTTAGGAAGCACCTACCCCAGCTGCTGCCAAATAACATCCCCCTAGAACACACCAACCTCTGCCCCTGGCTGCCAGCCACCCTGCCAGCATCCCTGACCCTCCGCTGTGTCCTCTCGCAGGTCTCAGGTGTGTGATGGTGGCCTACAGTCAGTCTTGTGGGTATTAACGGAGTCTTCCAAGGCGGCTACTGGGTTGGCGTGCTCTCCACAACACCACAGTGTGCTGGTAAGGCTGCAGCTCCTTGGGCTTTGCTGCTTTGGGGAGGAGGTAGAGGGGTGAGGAAGCCAATGCGATGTTCCTGAGGAAATAGGAAGTGAGGCGGGTGCATCCCTGGGATTGATCCCTGCAGGGTGGCATTGCTGCTCCCTCTGCAGCACAGTGCTTCCAAACCATGCCATTCCTGCATTTCTCGTTATCTTGAGTGAGAGTTTCAACAGCGGAGGAATGCCTCTCCTCTCGCTTTGAATTACCCCCAGTAATCTCATCTCATCTTGCTGCCGTCCTGCTTCCTGCCTTGGATCAACAGAGACTGAATTCCTTTTAAGTGCAAAATTCAACTCAGATTTAACCCTCAGCTTCCCAGCTGCTGCCTCCTCAGCTAAAATCCCAGGGGCTGCAGCCATACGTAGAAGGAAACTGGGACCAGCCGAGTCCCTGGCTCTCCCCGCAGGCGTTTCCCACCTTGCCCTTTCTTGTCCTTGGAGCGCAGTTCCATGTGCTCTCCCTTACCGTGTTTCCCAAACAAGGCTCCCTCTCCCCCAGGCTGCGGCACAGGAGCTTCAGAGAGATCAACCACAGCCCCTTTTCTGCATCCCAGCTACTTTTTTTTTTTTTTTTTTTTTTTGTAACACCTTTCTCTTGTTCCAGGCTTGAAAAGAAAAAACACCCTCACACAAGTTTGGATTCCTCCAAGACTTTCTCACAGCCTCTATCACACATCTGCTCTCCTAGAAGAAAAACAAAAAGCTTACCTAGTAATAATATTTTCCTCTTATACACTGTATATTTGTAAGAAAGAGCGTGTGTTACTTCTGAAAGCATGGTTTGACAGGCGTCGCTGTAGCGTTTGAAAAGGCTTTTCAAACAGAACCATAGGAAAGCAGACTACAAAAGGAAAAAAAAAGCCAAATGAGAGCAAGTATTTTTGTACCAAACTTCCTAAATAGGACAATCTCACACTGGGTCGGACCACAGGATTTGTGCTTGTAAGGAAGAGTCTACCCCTGTCAGCTGCATGGCGAAGGCATGACGTCCACGTGCACTGCCGATGTCGAGACGCACGATCTGGGTTTGGAGGAATTGTGCTCCGGGTGTGTCGGCAAAGACGTCAGTGGTCATTTACAGTATTACTGGTTTCTTCCCAGTTGAACCAAATGACAATCAGAAACTTTCTTATGGTGATTCTTTTTTTTTAACTTAGGGCTATGTGAATAGCTTGCTGTGCAAAGCTTCAGCGTGGTACAACAGCGCGGATCAGGGATGGGCAGAGGCAGCCCGTACCATGTAGCAAGGTGACAATTTGCCTCCTCCTCCTGCCATAACTGCTTGAAGTTGTTACAAGCAATGTAAACTGCTGTATGAGGAAAAAAAAAACCCTTTTGGTTCACCAGCTTACTCGATGTTGGGTGCGAGTCCTGAGTGACTTAGACACGTGCCTACTGCTACGCCAAAGTGCTGGGCTGAACCAGGGTTGTAGTGTCAAGGTTATGCTGGTGCAGCAGCTTGCTGTGTAGCATTTCCATGTTTCCGTGTGCAAAAACAAGAAGGGAGGCTGCCAGCACCCTTTGGGCAGCACCTGTAACCTTCACAAAGGTAGCGTACCAGCAACAAGACTGCTGGATGTGCTAATGTCGTCTCCTCCTTGCTCCAGGATGAATTTGGAAAAAGAAAGAGGAAAGAAAAGCAAACCTAAACCTCAAAACACATTTCAGTTTCTTGCAAGAGATGATGCAAAACTACTCCTTTGGTTGCCTCCCCCCCGCCCCATCCCTGTTGCAGGGTGCACACAGCTCAGCCCCTGCCTGGGCTTTGCCGTAGCCAGTTTCCCAGCTGCATTGAAGACACACGGTGCCCATGGCCTTGTTAAACATCGTCATCTTTCTGCTTCCTTTGATTTCATGGGTGAGCCATAACAAGACAGCTGAGATTTTGGCTGCGGGAGCTGGGGCGAGGGATGAGATGGTGCAGTGGGAATCTGTCCAGTTGGGGTCTTCTGTAAAAAGTGGAATTGGCGAAGGCACCAGGAGAAGAAATCAATTTCAAGACAAACCTCTAAGCGGCTCTAAAAGGAATGATACCAGCGTTTCCAAGCAGCAGACTAATTCTTTTAGCAACCTATTTCCTGTACTTTGTCTTGTAGAGAGGAGAGGAGCTTCCACATTGTCTACTCTGCTTTTGGAAATATGTTTAAAGGTACTTTTCTATTGTAATTTTTTAAAAATAAACCCAGTGATTATTGTAAGTTACGTGCAGAGCATTGTCATGTGATTTGTCTGGTTAAGAACAGGGAGAAGGATCCCAACATACGTACTCCAGGGCCTCAGGGAACAGCAGCCTCCTTCCTCCCTCAGGCATCGCTCCTGAGGGACGCAGCAATATTTCAGTGCAGATACCATCCCACTTGGATCTATAGGAAAGTTCCAAAATGCAGGCTGGAAGGATCAGCAGGCTTTAAATGACTCCAAGTTTACAAAGATGTTATCCGTTAGTTTTTAAAACCTACTAATCTTGGCATAGAGCACAGGAACTAAGCTGCGATTTTCCATGAGCTCAGCCACAGCAGAGGCAAACGTAACCTAGAGACAAAGGGCCAGATTAGTTATTTTTTTTTTTAAAGGCTATGAGAATTTTGAAATACTGGGTTCGTAAGCCCAGCCTAGAAATCCCTCCTCCTTCCTCCACTCCGCTCCTGTCCCAATAAATGTGATAAGCATCCCCAGGTCCAACTCCAAAACCAAAGTACCAGGAGCAACTCCAGCTTAGCCTGGAGAATGGGGTGTAAAAGACAAGAGAAAGGCAGGGTGGTGTTACTTGAAACCCCGGCTGGCAGGGATGTGCCGAGGAGTTAAGCCCTTAATGTTGGATGCTAATCCTGCTGCAGCCACCACAAGTCACAGCTTTCTTTCTGAGTTGCATTCAAGGGAGAGGTTTGTTGGCAGCCTGTGGTAGGAAGGGAAGAGAGTGACAAGCTGCGAGTGCAACATGAACTTATTGCTCAGCTGACAGCTATTCACGCCAACACCGCTGTCCCAGACACTGCTTTAGTAAGGCAGGGAGATGCTTTTGGAAGTGGATTCAACAGCAAACATCCTCCAGCTAAGAAAGCTATGAAACATGCCCTGGCCTTCGCCTGGGCACAGCATCTACTCCAAGATTGGCCCTGCGAAAGGAAGCAGGGCCTTGCAGGAAATATTCAGCCTCTTGAACCACTTTTTAAAAATCTGTTGTAAGCTAAAATGTTTTCAGCTCTGTGCTGACTGGCGCTGCCCTCATCAGGGAGGGATGGGAGCAACAAGCTGCTCGCCCGTCCCCAGCATCCCCTTTGCCCGTGGTGACCTTTCCCCACGCAGCTGGGGGAACATTCCTCCCCTGTGACTTTCGGGGCGTTTACAGGAAGTCCTGAGCTGCTGGCTGACACCACGAGATTGCAAAATGGGGCCAGGGACTCCTGGGTCAGTGCTGGCATCTGATACCAGGGATAAGTCCCAGGGGGTATAAAAGGCAGAGCCAGAAAAACCAAAATGAGAAAATTCCATATACTCATTGTTTCCACTTTCCCGAGTCTATCTCTTCTTAGCCCCCTAATCCCAAAGCTAAGCTCAGGGTGAGGGGGAAGTTAGCAGCTCCTTCCTAAGCATCCCTGCACCCCTGCGTAGAGGTCTGCTGGCCGCTGAGGGGCAGCAGGCTGGAAGTGATGGCGAAGGCAGGGAGCAGAGTGGCAGGGTCTGTGGAATAAACCTGCACCGACCAACATTGCAAGGACACAACCGAGCGATGGAGGAATGGGAACAAGACAGGAGAAGTAAAGCTGTGTCTCCCCGAGGGCTGCACGATGGGGCAGGCAGGACCAGGGGATCGTGCTGCGGAAACAGAGATGGAGCAGCCAGGGCAGGGAGAGCAAAGGGCAGACAGGGCCAGTGTTGAGGCCGGCCAGCAGTACCCACAGCCTGGATGGGGCAGGGAGGAGGAGTGAGTCCAGGGCCTGCTACTGCAGGCCTTCTTGAGAGAGGGGGGAAGGATTAACAAGCTGAGAGAAAGATGAGATAGCACTGTGGTTTGGCCAGGCAGCTTTGGAGGCTGAGGCACAGGCTGGGAAGGAAGCTGGCAGCTAAGAGCAAAGTGGTGGCCTTGTGAGGGCAGCTGGGGCCAGGGTGAGGGCACAGAGCTCACCATGGATTTCGTCCCTGATTCTCAAAGCATGGGGACACTCGGAGGCATCAGCCAGCAAGGGTCACTGCACGGCCTGAATGCTGCCAGGGAAAGCTGCTCTGTGCTCCACACGTCTGGGAAAGTGCGCTGTCAGGGCAGCCATCCCCAGGCCACTGAGACATTTCAGCCCAGGGAGATGTGCAGGATGCTGTGGATGTGTGCCCTGCTGCCCAGAGAGCCAGGCTTCAACCAATAGTTAAACACCATTATCTGCCTTGCTGCCACACCAGGATGGTGGGAGAGCTTAAAAAGCAAAGCTAAGAAATACCATTAGCAGATCCCTGAAATACTGCTTCTAAAACATGGGCAAGTCAACCATTAGCGGAGTCTGGATTTCATCTCTGCAGTCTCCATAATTAATAACGAGCTCAGAAGGGAATAGAGGATACTACACAACTGATGGAAGCATCAGGAAATCGCACAAGTATTTCAGGCCTTGGATGTAAGCCCAGAAGTGCAGGTATACTAAAAAAATTAACTTAATGGAAGGACAGCCTCCTGCCTTCACCATCCTTTTCCCCTGCTGTGCTTGCACTCTGCACAACGTTCAACTCACGAGGCTGATGGAGCCCAGCACGTGGGTCCCGACCACAGAAGTACTGATGAGTTTTCAGAGTCACAGCTGTTTTCTTCTGGGCTGCTGGGTAACCCACATGCTGCTGCACACAGTCGCAAACCAAAGCAACAGAAAGCAAGCCAGTGGGAAACAAGATCTGCCCTTATACCAAGCTGAGCAGCACCAAAGGAACCTGGGCTCAGACCTACAGGAGCACATGGGTAAAAGGGGCCTCAGGAGGTCTCTGATCTGAGCTCCCTCCTGCAACAGGACTATCGCCAACAAGAAATCAGGGCACACTAGTCTTGTCTGGGTGATGCCTGAAACCTCCATGGATGGAGATAAGTCCCCACCAGCTTTTTTTCCTGTAATATTGAAGTCAAACTTCCCAAGTTCCCCTATTATGTCATCTGCCACAGCTGTCAGAAAGAGTTTGACCACATCATCTTCTTAACTGCCCTTCACATCATTGTACCCATGACTAGATATGCTTCCATCTGCCTCTTCTCCACACCGAGCTACCACAGCTCCCCACTCTCCTTTCAGGCCCTCTGCCCTGACCAGCTCAGAAGACCCAACCAGATCCTCCCCAGCATCCCTCTTGAAACGGGGTGGGGGAGGCCTAGATAGGACTCAGTTTCCAGGTGTGACCTCTCCAATGCTGAGCAGAGTCCACTGGCCCTTGCTGGAGTGGCACAGGCTAATTTGGGAAGAGAGAAGCTACAACGATAGCATGATGGAGAAGCTGCCTTCCTTCCAGGAGCCCTGTCGTGTCTGCCAAGCCCTCCTTTTTGGGGAACTGCCACTCTTCCTTATCTGCTTTACAGGGATGTGTCCAGAGAGCCTGCACAGGACTTACAGGACAGACACAGCTAGGAACACATAACAGAGCCAGAACAATAGATCGGGGAAGCAGCACAGAAGCAGACCCTCTCTCCCCTGTGAGACCAAGCCCTAGACCACCTTGTCTTCTGCATTAGAACAAAATGCCAGCTCAGGGCTTGCTGCTGCTGCACAGTTGCCTCTTACAAGCACCCCTAGTGCTAGGCTGGGCAGCGGTGTAGCAATGTCAGCTTCCCGAGGCAGCCTGGAATGCTGTTTTCAGGCTGATCCCTCTCTTGGTGACAACCTAGTGGTGGGCCTTGATGATCCAGCCATACCCCTGACTGTGGCAGCAGCAGAAAGCCTGTACCAGCAGACTGGGGTCTGAGCTCTCCTCTCCCTCATGGTTGTTAGCGGTTAGCCTTGCTGGTCTTAACCAGTCAACAGTAACTACTCAGCCCTACTGGACATCCTCCCCCAGATGCAGTAGCTGACAGCAGCCCCTGAGGCAGTAGCACACAAAGGAATTTGGGCCTGGTACATTAGCAGCGACCGGAAAGCAAGCAACAAAGCTGGAAATAATGAGATGTCAGTGCCATAGTTGCTTCTAGTCATCTGCAAACGCAGCCCCTCCTCAGCAGCAGGTACCTGGAGCCCAGCTCTCCCCAGTGACCTCGCACTGCCTGCCCGTGCTCATGTGAAGTGACAGCCCTTGCTGGCTACATCCACGTGCAGGGTCCTTATACTGTTTGTCAGGGCTCCCTTGCCTCTCTCTCCTCTGCTCTGTAAAAGCCTTGAATGATCATGATGAATTATAGATCAGCTCTGGTACACACCGCCTTATGTCACTTTTGTCATTCAGCCATGCAAAATCCTGCTGCTTTCCATCCCCTTCCAGAATGATCATTGTTAATAGAGGAGAAGGTGGAATAACTCTTCAGCTAGAGCAACTTTTGGGAGAGAAGCAGTAAAACTCCATGTTTAGAGGCACAACACCCCTGCACTGCTTAATGTGTACCTTAAAAAAAACCCAGCGTTTTTATTTTGGGGGTGAAGAGCAGCAGATAAAACAAAAGGTCTGGTTCACATCACTAGACATAAAGAAGTCCTCCTGAAGAGCCAGTGCAGCCCCTGATGCTCACAGGCAGGCACGCTCGCAGATGCCATACAAGGATACCTTTTCAGACACAAATCCTAGCCCGGCAAAGCCTGGCTAGAGAGGAAGCGCTATCAGGAATGTGACCTGTATCCCACTGTCTCTCTCCTCCAGTTTCATCCCAGGGGAATCGGCACACCTCCCTCTCAACAAGACAAACTAGTGCAACATTGAAGGGGA
The DNA here is from genome assembly GCA_033558185.1 of Dromococcyx pavoninus. Classification (NCBI taxonomy): domain Eukaryota; kingdom Metazoa; phylum Chordata; class Aves; order Cuculiformes; family Neomorphidae; genus Dromococcyx; species Dromococcyx pavoninus. The sequence continues at coordinate 74,166 of JAUMJL010001901.1, forward strand.
AACTGAGGACCAAGTGCACGTCTCTGTCTGGTGCAGACCGAAAAAGAGCTGTGTTCTCTTGGGAATAGCTCCAGCAACTGCTGCAGATACTGTCCCTGCAGCCACAGGCTCAAAGTGCAATTGCTCAAGTGAGAAGATAATGTAGACAGACATGATAAATCTGAGAGCTCACTGAGAACAAGCATCCTCCTTTTCCCCTTTATGTCCATCAGCATCACAGGGGGTGGGAGCTGAATGTCTCCCTGCTCCTGGCCAATATGGCAGGGGAAGAAGAGAAGGATGCTGCATCGGAAGAATAGCTTATCAGTGCCTGCCTTCCTCCATTGCCCCAGAAGATTAGAAAGGCTCAAATGGCAGCCCCACCAGGATCAACACACCAAATCCCGGAGCTGAGGGAATAAAGTACTTGCTGGACATGACATGCATCATCTGAGGAGCCTCAGGAGAGTGGATGAGGCAAGTCCTCACCCAGCAGGGATGGGTAAAGACTGCATGGAGATAGGTTTGCCAAAAAGCCTTCCTGAAATGCACAAGAAGGTGCCTGCCATGGACTAGATAACCACTGTAGGTTCCTTCCAACTGATATACTCTATTCTATGTTGTCTTTGTCCAGGGCAGCTCGAGTCCCCTTATCTTCCTGGTTAACAGCAGGCACTTCCAGGGAATAAAGATAAAAATGAAGCAATAGGTCCATGGCCCCCAGAGCATGATGCTTCTCAGCAGCCCTTTGCTCTGCCAGGCTGAGTGAACAAGGGTTCTGCCGAAGAAAGCAAGCTGAGGGCAGGATGATTTTGGCCACAGGGAGAACCATCTCGCCAGACATAGAATACATGAGAACACCCTGGAGGAAGATGAATTTGGTTTCAGTTTTTAACAGCTGTGAACTCTTATGCTAAACCTCAGCAAAAAGCCTGATTTCGACACTATGCTGCAGAGACTGAAGGGGAGTGAAGCAGTACTAAAATGCTTTCAGGGAACAGACTCCCATTGATACTCTGAGACATTTTCAAGTTGCACCATTTGATTTTTAAGAGAACATGGAAAAAACCCATTAAGGGCTGCTGGGAACATCTTCGATAGGAAAACAAAACCCAGCTCCTCAAATGTAGGCAGAAAAGAGGAGCTGAGGCTTATTTTCTGATCTTGTTTTCTTCTCGCCTGCTTGTCTGTATTCCATGCCACCTCTAACGGGCCAACATGAGCTTCCCTTCAGCTATTTTTGAGACTGTACCCTAACAAGTTGGAAAACTTATTACACCCTTTCTGCTAGTACTGCAGAGAACTCCTCCAGTGAGACAAAGTATCTGATCCAGTTTTCAACTGGATGTCAACTGGATTGGTTTGTTCCTTTTCACACAGGAACCTCACAAAGCCAGCACAGCACATAGAGCTGGCAGTTGATCTTCCGTTCCTGCTCGCCTATTTTTTACCTAACATACTTTTAATCTTTGAAAGTAGCTGGAGGCGTTTTCTGTAGAGTCTCCTATTATCTTAATCACTTGAGCAGAGAAACAAAGCAGGTAGCCTACCTTTCAGTCTGCTTTGTGAGCTTTGGTTCACAGACTAAGGGTAATGCTATGTCTGATGACTGGCAAGATACCCCATAAAACCCCCAAAGGTATGAAAGGCAACTCAGAGCTCTGCTTTTTTCCAAACACCACCACCAAAAAAATTCCTGCTCAAAAACGCAGCAGATGGCATGGAAACTTTTTTTTGAGTGAAGATGACAGAAGTGAACAGTTTTGCAAGTGTGCCGCGGGTGCTTTAAAGCAAAGCTGTAACAGAAAACTAAAAAGCTCCAGGAGGAATTGCTTGTGCTGACCTGGATGATATAGGAAAAAACCCCAGCTTCAAAACCTGCTAGAGTAGCATGCTTTTATATATATATAAATAAAATAAAATAGAAGAAACATCCTACCGGCATTTAGCAACTCTTTAAACACAGCTGACGCGCATTGCTGGAAGTATTGCCTTTTTCTCAAAAGAGCAGCCTTTAGAATCAGGAGGATAAATGCAACACTTACAGAAGGATATTTCTCTTCCCGTGCTTCCTCAAGCAGTCTTAACTTGTTCAGTGTGGCAGCAACAAAGCCTTATTCTTCATTTGTTCATGTGTCCAGATCCAACAGTCCCTGCTTCAACCCCAATACATGAACCAAGACAACAGTTCACATGCACACAGCAGCAATCTACTAAGGGTGGGATATAACAGTCACCTATTTTATCTTTGATCTTGACCCTAGAAGAGGAGAGAAACAGCTCCTCTCCCACAGTGCCATGAAAACAGTAACAGCATTGATTGACTCTGGTTCAGTGCATAAAAATAAGCTATCAAGAAGACATAATTTGGCCCCACTCCACATTAGTCTGTATTGCATTGGAACATCAAGCAACTACAGGGAGCTTTCATTTAAGGTGGTTCGTTCTCTTCTCCGCTAACAAGAATGATAAAAAGATGAGTGCTAGCCCAGAACAATAACTTATTGGGAAGATAAAAACATAGCAGATTCCTTTACCTCCTTGAAAAAGAAAATGCAACAAGCACAAAAGATGTTGATCCTCTCATTCTTTAAGGAAGCAACACTGGAAACCAGCATTGTAATTTTATTACTTTAAAAAAAGTTGCTTCAGTATTACACTGTCATTTTATTTCCCTCCTGTCCATACAGTAGAACTGAGCAACACACGTGCATCCGCTACAGTGAGGAGAAATCGCCAAGGGCAATTTCTGATGAGCATCAGGAAGCTACAGATGCACTGCCACTCTGCAGCCTGCTGAGAGTTCGGGAGAGGGTCTTTTCCGAGTTTGAGCCTCAGATATCACTGACATTCAGTAAAGCTCAGTCCCATGGCAAGGACGGAACATACAAACCGTGGGTGTGTTTGACTGTGAAAAAAACTTGCCTGCAGTGATTCTGGGTTCAGGAAAAGGTTTTCCTGAAATAGGCAAAACAAATGCTGTATTCAATTCTGCCAGAAAGGCCCTTGTAAGTAATTCCAGGTAAATACCCATTAAGCAATGTAAAAGCAGAGTTACGCACTGAACGGGAACTCTTGCATTACATGCTAAGCACCATTTATAACTCTATGCCAAGAGGCAACCGGTGACAAACTCTTGCTTAAAGACACATTTCCCATTAGCTAATTAAATTAAACTCTAAATTTAGTAGTTCATACTTAACCTATTTCATCTCGGCAATTGCTGGGATGGGGGAAACACATTACAATACTATATACAACCAGTCTTTTGCTGAGCAGACACTGAGCCCGAGTGGCAAAAAGCCTTTATAAAAATGCGTGTGTGCTCCAGAATTCAACTGGTCACTGTTTGCCAGGAATGACATCAGAGTAATCTTTTAACACTCCAGCCAAGTGGTCATTGTGAGTCTTAAAACGACGTTTCTTCTGAGAAGTGGGTTTCTTCCTCTTCTGAATAGGAACCTACAGGAAGAAATAAACAGTAGTCAATAGATCTGCCCTCACTTCTGCCATCACTTCTACAAGAAGAGCCCAGCTTGAATCAGGGGTGGGCAGGCAGGGAAGGGGACTGCTTGTTTTTGCAAGAGGCAACAGGTTCCAATTCCAGTTCAGGAAGGGAGATGACCCAGGGACAGAGCAGTCTCCATACCCCATGCATAGTAGTAAAGCTGGCGTTTGCAAGTGAAGTTTCCAAACATTACCATGCAGCTACAGAACCAGGTACACAATACTTAATTCTACCCACAATTAGGAATCCATCAGGAGTGCCTACATGATGACAGGCATTACAGCATCTAGCGGAGAAACCAGGAACAAGTCCTGTGTGGAAGGGCTTTCATGAAAGGACAGTCTTGAGGCCAGTGCAGAAGAGCAAACATGGTTTATCACATACAAATACTAAAAAAATTGTTTGAAGCTAGGAAGAAAAAGCATCATTAGAGAGCTTGCAGCCATTTCAGCTTCCCAGTAAAACAGGAGCACATTGCACCCAGTTTGGAAAACTGTGTGTGGTGGGAGGCAAGTTACACAGTTCCCATCAGGACTGAAAGCTATTTTAGCAGGAAAGAAAAAGTTAACTCTCCTCCTGACCTTCCCACCAAAAAAGTAACTATTCTTCTACTCCTAAGGTATTGTACAGCTTCAAGCAGAAGCTTCCACTTTGGAGCTCCCAGATATTTCTGGCATTTGCCCTCTTCTTGATGCTGCTTGGCTCAAACAAGCGATAAAAACACTGACTGCTGGCTACAGCGTTGCTTTTTGCTGCTTCTAAAAATTGGTCACACTTCCCCGAGTCACACAAAGCAGCTGTGCACAGGCTCCCCACCATGTTTTGGAATTAACACTGTGGGGTGAGGAAGGGAAAATCTCCTAGAAAAGTCTGTAATCTGCATCTCTTACTATTTTCTTTGGTCCAGTTTCTTGCATGGAAGAAATACCCTGTCGTTTCAGATACTCTTCAATTTTCTCCTCATCCATAGAATCCACGGGAATGCTCCTCCACAGCTTCTGGAATTCTGAAACACCAAACAAATGCTTGATTTATATCCCAATGAAAAAACCCTGGGCAAATCCCCCTGCATGAAGGGAAAGATTGAGACAATTTTAAATGCTGAAGTATTTGGCATGTCAGTCCATGACTGTATGGATGCAGTGGTCACCGCCAGCAGTCACCTAATTAGCAGAGCCTTTACCCGCTCCAAATGCCAGATGCACTTTCAAAAAAACCAAACACATCCAAAAAAATGCCCAAAACACAACCAACAAAACAATAACACGACACTTTAATGGAAAAAGATGAGCGGATTCTCATCTGTGCTAACCGCACTCCAGCATTGGGAGCACCCACAGGCAACATGTGTTTTTAATGTTAATTTGCTGTGGAGTCTCTCTTTTCTCCTAGCATCTCTGTAGCTGCGTAAACGTGTTTTATAAGCCTCAGTTCAAAAGATTTTGGTGAAGGGTAATAACTAACCATAAATGGCAACTTCATTTACACATCTTCAGCTGCCATTGTTTTGGGAGACTTGTCATCTTGTAGCCTAATTTACTGAAGATTCAAGACATTTATTTCAGTGAGTTGAAGCTCGTTTATCACTGTAATCTAATACATACCGTGCTCTACAGATAATAAATTACTAAAATTCCTCTGGTGTTAAAAAGAAGAGAGATACCTTAAAAGCCACAGCAGCAGGAAAAGAGACAGAGACAGTAAGTCTTAATTAGAGCAGCTGCCATCTGCTTGCACACTTTCTGCCTAATGTAAAGTTTCACAGAGCCTCTGGAATGCCTTCTCCAGGCAGCGGCTGGTACAATCCTACCTCCCTTCATTCCCCAGGCAGCAAGTTAGATACAGCCTGTCAGCAGGTTTGGCTAACAAACTATAAATAAAACACGAGGCACACATAGCAACGCAAGACTAAATTTTTCCTTTATTTCCAGATAAATTTAGTATACAGTTGTCAAAACAACCACAACTTCTGCATGCTTAAGAAGCTGTCCTACGCAGCAGGCAAGGGAACGTTCAAGTGACAGCCTACCACAGATACACCGGCTCTAGACAGGCTGCAACTAAACAGCCCTGGACAAAAGGTGTACGTCACAGACTTGGTTTCTGCACTTGGACCAGTTCCCGTCCTAATGCATCTTGTTTTTCTATGGAAGTGCATTCTTTAAGTCTCAGGTCTTTTCTTCCCCTTGCCAACAGCAAGGGACTGTTCAAGCTTTCCAGGAAACAAAAGCAAGAAATTTCTCCAGTGAAGAACAAGAATGTTCATTTTTGGTAATGCAGTGTTTTTGAAGAGAACAAAATCCTGTCAAAACACCGCTTTTGGTTATATGGAGATAGCACTCAGCTTGTTTCTCATATGGGCTACACAGCACAACGGGATCACCAAGACTTCAGCTTTCAGATAGCTTAATGCAAGGAGTGACACCGTAATCAAGACATTCTCCGTCTGCTCATCCATTTTAAGTGTGATTCTGGGCTTTCGGCATAGCGTGTGGTGCCTGCTATTACAGACTGTCTCTCACCTAATCCTGTTGCAGCAGGTGGAGAAGGTTGTGCTATGACCAAAGCCGAACATGCAAGAGACTTCCCAGCGATGAGCACTCAGATTAAGTCTTAACAGCAGAAGCGTGCACAAGGGTCCTACTGCGTCCTTGACTGAGCAGAACATGCTCTACCAAGCTATTGCCTTTCTGTTCATACCCTCTCCCTATCCTGAACACCCAAGCTGGACTCAGCAGGACACCCAGACACAGTGGTGCTTGGAAAGATGAATCAGAAGATGGGTGTGCAAATGCAGTATTGCACTTTGTGAGTAACTCTACTTCAAATCATGTGTTTCTGCAGTTCACCTCTGAAGTGACAAGGCTGCACAGACTTGATAACATGGCAGTGTCCTTTTATTTATAAAGTTCTGCTAGAAAGACGATAATGTGTCTCCATATAAGAGTTCATGATATATGAATAAATACACCTCAGTGCAAAAAAAAAGAAAGAAAAGCTGAAAGCAGAGGATAGGTGCTCAAGGTTAAACGGCTCTACATTCTTCTGGGGAACAGAAGTGAAAAATTAAACACTAGAAAATAAATGGTCAGCTCTTCAAGGATCAACATGCACAGAAGTGCAGATCACAGTTAATATCTAACCACAGCGTTCTGCATTTCTTGTAATGCAGCCATTATACCATCACTACTGCTCCACATTCACTTTTTAAACTTGGCCAAGAAATATGAATGTAGCAGTCATCAAGAATCAAAACCACAAAGCTAAAAGCAGCTTTACACACAGATAATTTAATCCACTAATTGGCCCCATCAGAGTCGCTACACAGCATTCTGCAACTCCATTTAAAAATCCCTTTATAAATCAGGCTGCTTTCAGCGATCTTGCTTTGATTACAGTAACTGCAAAAGAACCTTCTTCCCATGCTGAATGTAGGGCATTAAAATACCTTTCTGCCTAGGAAAGGGGGAAGTCACAACAACACAGTGTTCCTCCATGGAATTACTCTGTGTTAAAAAACTGGTTCAGAACTAAAAGCACAGGATAAAGGTGGAGAAGGATACAGAGCTGTCACCCTTCAGAGGGCTGTGCATACTAGCTGTCTGCATTTAGGGTGCCATCTAAAGGGAAGAGGAGAAGCATCTATCATCTCATCACAAAACTGATTCGGTGGAACACCAGACACTGAGCTAAATGCAAGAACTGAAGAAAAGAAGCAGCTGGCAGGCTGGCACTCAACCATGTCTGCATTATCTGTCAGATTTATTCAGAAGTCTCTAAGGACTAAGCCCGTATCAGCTAGTGAAAGTTTAGACCTTGGGAATAACACTATCTGAATTATTGTGACATCCTCTCTGAAATTCGAGAACCTACAGGAAAAGCTGGCAATAACTACAGCTATCAAGAAATAAACATCCATGTTTGTAGCTGTGGTATTTCTGCACCTCAAAATTAACACCCTCAATCCAAGACAGAAAGACATTTCTCCAGCCTCTTTAAGGATAATCTGAAATATTGTTACCATGGCCTTTGCTGCGGCTTCAAGCAACAAAGGGGTTACCACCTGTAAAAAGTAATTCACGAGAGGGTCCAGGGAGCAGGAGATGGCATGCAATGACCCAATTACTATCCTCTGCCACTTCTAAAGCTGTATCCATGCTTACAATTGGCCAGGCAGAAGGACATGGCATGCTAGGCTGTCCTTGGGGAGGGGAGAAGACAGAAAGAAACATGCTTTGACGAGTTGATGTGTCTGAAGAGCAGACAACAGTGATAGAAGTGATAGAAGGCTGCTCCTAGAGATGGTTTCAATATACTGGCTCTATTTTTTACACTGCCTTTCTTTTCTCTGTGGACAGGGCACAGAGAGCCCAGTCCTGGTGTGAGGAGCAGGAAGGGACTGTTGGAGCAGAAAGCTCACCACATGCTGGCCTGCTTCAGCCAGGCATGGAGAACAGGTTCGGATGCACAAATTCCTGTGGCGCATGTAACCATGACGATTACAGAGCACATTAAACTTTCCTTCCCCGTGTCCTGTCAACCGCGAGGTGATCTTTACAACACCAGAGCACAGTGAAGGTGAGAGGCTCTTCTACCCAAGCAACTGAACTATTTGATAGATCAGTCAGAACAAGCACATAATAGCTATGGAAGGAAAAAACCTGTCCAGCAAGTGAAGACAGTAAGGCTTTACCTGGCTGCATTCAGACAAGCTGACAATTTCTCCTAACTGCTTAGGATGCTATGACAAGTCAAGAGTCCAGAAAAAATCCCCTAAGGAGAAGTTTCCAGAGATTATGGCCAAAGCAATGCAGGTGCTGCAAACTCTCAGGAGACATGCATTTTCAGCAGAGGTTTTAAGTCCTGATGCCAATGCAGTTCTTCCTCAGAAGAGGCAGAAAGCTGTGATCCCGGTACCCGAGGCAGATACTTGGTGTCTTGCCTAGACTATGAACAAATCCTACATGCAATATCTGGCAATTTGATCACTAAAATATCTTGACTCAGAAGCTACTCACAGGCTGCTCCCTTGCTCCTCCAGATAGCTAATTTCTGGTCTTTCTAGTAATTCATGATTGGACTGAAAGCCCAGTTCAGATGTCTGCTAACATTTCCAGCATCATGATATCTGAAGACTTAAAAGAATGAGCTTTGACCAGCAGTAACCAACACACAACAAAGCAGAGGGCAGTGTAACAAAGATTCTGTGAACACCACCTCTCTCTGAAAAACACAAGGGGTAAGGATGCATGGTTACCTCCATTTTAATGCATCACAAGGTGCCTCATATACAAAAACAATTTGTGTTGACATTCCCCGAGTGATTATACTCTAACACACTCCCTTTCTATAAACGCTTACATTCGTGGAACAAAGTCATGGGTAAACAGCTGCACAGTGACTTCAGCTTATCCTGCACTTCTCACTGCCTCACCTCCTCTTGGAAAAAGGCTGAGATGGCTTTGGAGATAAACTCTAGATCACACTGGTAATAAAATCTGCCAGAGATTAAAAACAGCTTAAAAATCTTCACTGAGCTGAGCCAAAATCTGAGCACAGGACAAGAACAGACAATAGCAGAGCAGAAGGGAAAAAACAACTGAGTAGCAGGGAAGATGAAGTCCTGCTTCTTAACAGCCCCAGGGAGCACAGTACTAGATTTATACCTTGATTTTAAGTCTGTGCTGCCCCTGGATCATTGTGGAATTCAAAGCCAGAGCTGTATATCATCACTGATCCCAAGCAATTTTTATACTGTTAAATTTAAGAGGCTTTGGCCATTCTTTAAATTTCTTCAAAGGTACTTAGGAAGAGCATTAAAAACATGTATAATTAAATGTCAAATTTTTACGCACTAAAATACTTCCTATATCTCATTCAGATGTGAAAGATATCATCTCTAGCAATTAAGCAACCAGACTGGACTTTCAGTATTCAGCCAGCACAGGGTGAAAGCTTGGTTCACATGCAAAGTGCTTAGCCCCAGCAGAAAAGGGTAGTGCTTTACTTGGCTCTAGCCCGTTTTTTATAAATGTTTTCAGCTACATGCTACTGACAGAAGATTAATTAGTCAGGAAGTCAAGAAGGAACACATGCAACGTAAACCTTCCTTGGCTAATCACATAAAAGAAGAACAAAAGCCGTTCCTCACTTTTCCAGTATCCTTGAGACCATGATATATTGGTACCACACCACTGCTGCAGTACATGGAGATTTATTTGCAAAAAGGGAGAAAGAAAAGCTTGTTCAGCCATCAAAGAACTGTAGCAAGGGCAGGGGTAGGCACTGCCAGACAGCAGTTCCTCCCACTACTTCAGACAGCAACCTCCACATTGCCTCGGCAGCTCCTCCTTCTCTGCTGCCTGGCGATGGAGCTCAGACAGTGATGGAGAGGATGCCTAACTTTTAAAGGGTATTAATCCCAGTCAACATATGTTCGAAACCGGAGAGTGTCATATGGCAGAATCATGCGCTGAGGAGCACAGGGCCCTTATTGCTAAGGATAAACATTAAACTAGAAACATATTTTGAACTGTCATCAGCTGTTAGATCAAAGAGTCTGACAACACTTCAAGGCTTATTTTGCAGTCTTCCAAAAACTTTGTTTTAATGTTGCTGGAGATAATGAGCTGAAATAGCACAGCTAACGCAGAAACGTGTCATAACTCATCCTGTATGCAGATAATTCTGCCTATGAGACTCCCTACAAGACATGTTTCTGGTGCTCTGAAAAGAATCTTAAAGCAAAGCTGGGTTTTCTTCATCACAGGATAACATAGTTGGAAAAAGGATCCATTCCAGCTGCAATAAGCAAGTGAACCCACTCAGGGAGTTTTTAAGAGTTGTGGCATATGCAGGCAGATCACAAAATTCACAAAGAAGCAAGTATTTTTGCCCTGTCTCAAAACAAAGCATTAGCATCTCCGCAAAAAGAAAAAACAAAACTTGTAGAACAACAACAAAACCATTTTCAGATCAGATGGGAACACGCTGCCACCTGGAGATGGAAGAAAGCAAAGCCACCTTGAACTACAAACGCTGCACACCAGCGATCCCTTCGTTACAGACTCTGCCGGCTTAAAAGCCTGCCCTCATCAGGAGACTGAAGCAAACCACTTCAACACTGCTTGTTCCTAAAGACCCACCAGCGCTGGGTGCGCTAAAACATAATGTATTTTATGGGAACAGGCTGGGATTTATACTGGCTCCCTGATGAAGAGCTGGCAAATATCTCTGGCTACATCTTAATAAAATGGGCTCTTTAATTAAAATTCACAACTAATCCTGGAGATACTACAAACTAAGAGCGACAGGGCAGAGATCTCCCTCTCCCAACTCTTTTAGAACGGCTGGGTGCCAGTTATCCAGAAAAAAACACACAAGAAGAAATGGTCAGCAATTGTGAGTGCAACATAACCCGTAGCTGTTAAAAACTTAAAAGCTTTGTATTAACGGTTTCTTCAGTAGCATTGATGTCTAAATGTTTTGGCTACATTTGGATCCCTAAAATCTGTGGGCTGATGGACTGAAGAGGAACTTCTGACCAGGATGGGAGCGTTAATGGTAAATTCTCAGGCATTTGGAAGGTTCCAAATTCCCCACTGAATGCAGACTAATGGCTTATAATTCTGTATTTTGTATCTAGTTCCGACCACCACTATCAAGAAGTGACAGAAATTACCATTTAAAGAACAGTTTCACTTCAATATTTTGAAACAATTTTTATATTTTTAAATGCTCTAGGTGTCATATCTACTTCATTGTCTTTGTGGAAGAAAGCTATTGTTACTAAGAGCACAAGTGTGGTAATAACAAATAAGTTAATGATACACATTTCCAACTGCTTAATTCTATTGAAAAGAAGAGTGTCTCTGAGCTAGTCAAGCACAAACAGAGCTCTATTGTTCTACGGTCCTGTAAGTAGAGCAGTTTAGGTTACTACCAAAGCTCTTCCCCTTTTTTACCATACTGTGACATTATATGATAAGATAGCTTTATGTGCCATGTTACAAGAACAGAAAGCGTTCAGTGTCATTGAGTCATCTATAATCAGATCTTTTGACACAGAGTGCCTTCTCATTTCTGTATTCACAGGCATCAGATGCTGGGACAATGTTGTTACGAGAACACACCCCGATTGGTGTAATTAATTTATATGCATAAACAGGCACATTGCACCAAAGGATTTTACCGCTGTTTGTTAGACAGAAAACACATCCTGAGCTTCTGAAGTCCCAAACTGACACCAGCTCTATGCAGCAGCACCACCCCACTTCTGTACCCTCTTCCCAGTTGTGAACTACCCCTTCTGAGGGCTTTTGCTCACATCTCCTGCCCATTTGCTTCCTCTTTCCTATTCCATTTGTGGCTTTTTGCCGCATTCACCAATAAAAGGCACATGATTAATAAACTGTGGAAAACCCAACAATCTTGAACCCAGAAGCCATTCTTCTGGGGTTTTTGGCTGCCCTTTACACCGCAAAATGTTAAGATGCCATTTTAGTCACAGTCAGGTGATTTTTAGTCTCTTCTGCACTGCTACACTTGAAGAGAACTGTCAGATTCCTGGCGTCACATTCCAATGTATCTTTTATAAAGGAGAGGATGTTACCCTTGAACTTACTCGCTATTCTTTTTAGTCTCATGTTAATATAAACCATTCTCCTGACATATGGATATACCTAATATTTCATTACCACCTTAAAAGACTGCTTATACATCTAGGTGCTTAAGATGAACTCAAATCAACTAACACGGAAACATACGTAAACAAACACTTACCTTCATCCACAGTAAACTGACAGCTCTTGTCATTGTAAAAAAGAATCTTCTTCTTATCAGGGCGATTAACGAAGATGATCTGGTCCCCTAAAGCCTCCAAAGCAAATGCAAAAGAACAACTCAAAATCACTTTGTTTCCAAGAATAAGGATTCCACCTTGAACAACAGCCCCAGATCCTGTGCTACAAAAAGCACAACAAATCAGAGAGGCAGCAAAGTAACTGGCAATGAAACAAAAAGCATCCAAAGAGGACGCTGGCAGTGAGCACGTTAATACATCAAAGGTGAGATATGGAGGGACTGAGATAAAGGTATAAAAGCAGAACTAAATGCTTGCAGTTGGAATTTGGGAGATCAAGAGTCTTTTGTGAGAAAGAGCTTTGACAGCTGTGCTGAGACATTAGGCCAAATCTGAAAGTAAAGGATGAAATACAGAAAAAGCTACAATGTTAGATCTGAAATAGCTTTCGCGTTATCAAAGCAACAGAAACAATTAATGAGAAAATTGTCTCTTAGCTTCTGCCTCCCCTTTGGGAAGGTAACTGGAAGGAGTTCAATGAGTTGAAAACGTGTGCTACTCACCTTTATAGCTTTCTGGGCATTAGGGAGACCTTCCTCAATATCTTCCAAAAGGATTCCTCCCAGCCCTCGCTGGTCGTGCTTGTCCAAGAGCCTGAGCAGAGCCTTTTTATCTTTCAAGTTGTACTTGGGTTTGAAAGCATATTTCCCGTCTACAACCTCTATTTTCGGGTTGTTGACTAGAGCCTGTAACAGGGACATAAATTTTAAATCTTGAAAAGAACACACACTAGTATTTTCTTTCAAGTGTGCTTTTGAGCAGCTAGAGCACATCAGCCACAGCTGCCAGCTTGGAGGTTTGAGTCTGAAATGGATTTTAAATCCTGGGATCCTAGATCCACCAGCCTAGGCATAATTTGCCACAACATAAAGCACAAAGCACCAAAGGAGGCTTATCATCATTCACTTACTGCCTTTGGGCTTGAAGGTCCATGAAGCCTCTTATGGAAGAAATCTGCACGCACTCCTTTTTGAGAAAGGAATGAAATAAAAAGAAGAGGGAATGCAAAAATGTATGCTTTGGCTGAATACAAACTGCCAATGCACAACTCAGCATATCAAGCTTGGGTCATACTTTACTAACGTGAAGGGCATTACCCTCGCATGAGCAAAATGGAAGTCAGTCTTTTCCAACTGTTGTTTGTTGGCATCAGCAGTTGCAAAAGAAACTGAGAAGAGCAGCCCTCCAGCACAGCAGGATTCTACTTATGATGCCAGCTTCAGAGTGAAGCTGACCAGAAGTTCATTGAAAATTGAAATGATTTAAGATACGCTCCAAATCAGTTTTGCTGTGCAGCCAGTACCAAAATGGAAGTTCACCTGTAACAGAGGGCAACTCTACTCAGTTTCTTCTGCAGATGCCAGCCTGACCCTGAAAGGAGAAAGAGAATAGGTACAGAAAGAAGAAAGGAGGGAGAAAACACCTGTAACAGAGAAGGTAACTAACTTTGGCACTGCAAGGTAATTATTCACCTTTTCTCATCCAGTAACAATCCAGTGATAATTTAATATACACTTATTGGGAGGAGTTTTCATTCCATCTTGATATTCTGGTTCATTATGGAAAAAACCTGGAACCACCTTTTGAAAGACTTCAGCAAAGTCAAGCTGCCACCACAGCCAACCCTGCCAGACTGGAGGTTTCTGTACCCCAGAGTAGTAGCATTGGTAGCAAAGGAAAGCTACAGGGTTGTGTTAGTTAAAACCATGCATTTTTTCTCCTAGTTTTTATTCTTCCCATGTCTCAACAGCCTTAACTACTCCATTGTGAGGATTTTTAAATATGATCTGATCAAAACCAAGCATGCCAATCAAATAGAAACACTGAATACGATATTTTGCCGATTTATTAATTTTGAAATTCCATGAAGACGTTCAGATCAATTAAGCACGAAGATTAATACGGTGCCAAGTTACAGTGCATCTCTAAGAACGAAACCTAGCATCTAGAGTGAGACTAAAGAACTCCAGCAGTGGAATTTGCAGATCTATTACCCCACAGTTTCAGACACAAATTTCACACCAGAATTCTTCATTTCAGTAAGTAATAAAGAGTAACTTTTGTGCCATACTCCTTAGGTTTAGTTAATTTGACATTCTTAATACTGCAAGAGCTCTCCACTTGAGATTTTTTTTTAAAAGAAATTGCTTAAGAAAAATAGCTTGTATATATAAAATTAATAATTTCACTTGACATAAAATACACTCTCTCTGTAGCAATTCTATCAGGTCCTAAAAAAAGTTAGAATAGCTTTGATTCCACAGTTACCTCAACAGCAGGAGGTACAAGACAGACACGTGAATTCACGTAGTTTCTTAAAGGGGACATAATATATTTATGGAGCTTACAGTTAAACAAACATGTATAATATCATAATCCTTTATACCTAATTAAAATCTAAACATATGTTTTCTTTACCTCGCTCATTAACCATTGTTTCTGTTTGAGTCCAATATCTAAATGCTGGGTTTCATCTAAAATCTCGTCTAAGGTCAATGGATGTGTATCACCACGCTGGTGTCGAGTCTGGAACAGTAAATATGATCTGTTAGACTTCTGTGTTTATTTTATTCAGCAACTCAATTACCATAAAGTAACTAAAACTCGTATAATGTGATGACAAAACAATGTTTGCAAAACCAGGACAGGCACAGTACACATATGAGTTTTAATCCAGGGGTTTTGAAAACGAGGGAAAAAATTAATACCAGCTGAGATTAATGACAAAGTCATCTGCAAAGCACCAAATTACATGTTATTTGGATAAATAGCTCATGAATTCTAAAAGCTGACAGCATCTCACAATTCCCATTTCTACTGCAAATGAAATCCATTATCCTGGTTTTAAAGTGAGCTGGAATATTTAGGATTTTGGTAAAGTAACGATATCCAACTGCTTTGTTTACTGACAGCATTCTGAATTTAACAAGCAGTTTCATGAAATTCTCACTCTAGCAGCAGACATACTTTAGAGTTTGAAATATTCAGCATTTTTCAGCTACCACAGGACAATAACTAAAGTATTTCAAAACACTATAACTTTACATCAAAACACCATACCTTCATATAATTCACTATTTTAGCAAGGACTCCAAACTTGTAGCCAGAGCCTCCTGAAAGGGCTTTAAAATTAAATGATCCATTGCTGTGATCTACAAAAGGAGAAAACAATTAATCGATGCTTTCACCACCACCCTTTTGGCTCTGCAGTCCGTCTCCTTCTCACTCTACTTCCAGAATTGTTCAGGATCACAACTATGAACAGAAACATGTGTTGCAGGAGTGGTTTGCCTCAGAGGACTCCAGACCCAGTTCCCCGTCAACAGGCATGGCTCTGGAACACTTCTGAGCAGATCTCCATAAATAAAAAGTTATTGGGACCTGGCCTGGAAGAAAACAGTGAACAACTGTAGCATTACTACCATAAGAGTGCATGTTTAATTCTGTGGCTTAATGTATCACAATCATAAATTTACGCTGAAAGAATGCACTGCATTTTTCCCCAATGATTAGCCCTATGCATAGCACTGTGCTGCTTAGATAGGAGCAGAAAGCTTCCCTTACTCCCAAAAGGTACTAGGGATAGGAACAGCACACCACGACAAGGAAGGCTGTGCTTATATTTTTGTAAGGTTGCTAACGTCTGTTTTATTAACTTTAGCTATTAGCAGCACACATTAAACAGAAATATTCACAAACCACTATCAAAAGCCAAGGGCCCGCTACCAGCATAACTCAAACTTAATGGTAACATCTTTTCAGAATTTCAGCTGCTCCAGAAAAAGAAAATTCCCTCTTTGCCATCACAGGCATTTTTTAATCCACTGGAGATTTCTAACCAAATTTGACAGGACAGGAGGTATCTCAGATATACTAAACTCCTCTTATTTCAGTGAAAAATCAGTCAAGGCAATTAAATATAGTGCACTGAGGGAGAGGTCCTGCTGCATCTCAACCTACCATCAGGTTGATCTATAAGTCACCTTTTATCATTAACAATTAATGTCTCTGCAGGACATTTCATAATTAAAATATCACAAGTGAAACAAGAGGTTGCAAGTGACGAAAATAAATTCAGAGGTACAGCAAAAAGCTAAGATGACTTAAGGTGTATTTGTTATGTCAATTGAATCAAGGAGACGATCTCATTTAATCTGCCTGGCTACAGCCTGCCATCGCTTGTGCTGTAGCTCATACTGCTACCAGTCAATCCCACCACACAGCTGCGAAGCTGGCAATCTGCAGATATTAGCACTTCAAACGTCACGGTTTGTCCAGCTGCTTTCCAGCACAAAGCAAAGCAGGGTAACAGCCATCACTGCACTCCTAGCACACTTCTCCACTCACAAACTCATCACGCACAAACAGCATCCCAAAAATGAGAGTAGGAAGGGAGTTGTTTCTTATGCAAGACAGTAAGAGTCAAATTTATGAATGATTTACTCCTGGGGCTGAGGGTTTGATGCAAATGAGCGTAAAGGAAGTTGTCAGCAGCATCACGCTCTGGCCAATGGTAGGAAAGCTCCATCTTGGCTCTGCCATAGGCTGCATTAAAAAGAAGGACCAGAATAGCACTCTTTCAGCATCCTTTCAGACAAGAGGTAGGTGTGCATCATTTTATAATATTGTCTTAGGTTTATCTTGATTACTGAAAGAATATATGCCTGTAACCTACAAACTGGTAAAAAGCTTCTTTGAATTAGAATGATTTTTCTCCAGATTTAGCAGGATTTTATTGCACTGAACGCAGAGGAGCTCATCTTGCGCTGTCAGACAAGCACTTTCACCATCTGTGCACTAATGGAAAATTGATGACCACTCCATCTTATGGAAAAGCTAATATACCAACCCAAGATTCAGTAAACAAAATGGATTTCAGGCTTACTGGGGAGGCAGCTTGTTTCCTGCAGCCTCATGTTCCTTTTAATTGATTCAGTATGTTTTTACAGAAATGATAATGAAAGGATTTTCCTTAAAACAAAGATGGTTAAGCCTGAAATTTAAGAAATGCATCCCCCAGGTGGGTATTTGGTGAGCCATATCAATTACACTGCCTAAAAGAGATCTATGCTTGTGGATGTGCTAGAAACGTGCTCTAGAAATCTGGTATGTTAGGGTAGGAAGAAAATCCCGTTGCATGCTATTATCCTTGTAAATATTGGAGCAGCAATCAGTATAATACAAACAGACAGGTCAGAATCCATCTGAGATTTGTAAATGCTATTACCCCAAGATGTCTCTTCAGTGGTTTCTTAAACAGGACCTCCTCTGTACTGCACTGAAATGATTTTTTGCCAGTCATTTCCCTCTGTTGTGTGGATATGATTTCAAATAAAGCTGCTCCTCTGCAGCATCTAAAGATGATGATACTTTTAAATTAAAACCTAATACAGATATTACAGAAGCCAATTCATTAAATATTTAACACACTGCCTTTTGGATACATACAATAGCTGAATTGCACTCAAATTAAACTGGCTTACAATATGAATTTAAATCATACCATTAGGAAATGAGTAAAACCATGAAACCACACCATTTTTGACAATTTTCAAAGATATCAACCTTATTAGTGTGTTAATTCTGAAGACATAGCAATGGCTACTTCAGCCTTGTATTTTAATAAGTACAGCAATGAGTAGCTGATATTTATCTGCCTCACCTTATTCAGATCTAAGGAGATCATCATTATCCTGGAGATGCACAAGCCACCTCCAGCACAGGCATCAAATTCCACCTCCCTGCATAAAGAGGAGCTTCTCTCTGCTGTGCCAAGCGCTGCCCAACTAGTGGCTGTATGGTAGGAAGGGGCTGGGAGCCAAGCAGCAGAGATGCCTGCCCAGGGAGCCATGACTTGCTGAGGATGCTCTGCTCCTCTCGGGAACAGAGCTACTGCCTTGGCTGAGAGCTGTGTCGGCAAATGGTCCTGGCTACCCAGTGTGAACAGGCCCAGTCTCTCCAGCAGGACCATATCTTGATCACTTTTACCACTAAAATACTATATTTTGCATCAGTAGAAACAGTTAATTTTTGTGCCTAGTGTTTACAGAGTGAGCAAACTTACACTAACAGATTCCAACAAAATCCTCAGCCTTTGAAATCTGTTTAAAAAGTTCCAAACAAAACTCCTTTCTTTCTCAATGATATTCTCTTGCCATTTAAAACACACATTTAAACCCTCCTTGTTTTAATTACCCTCAAAGTGGACTCCAAATCCTTTTATCCAGCCCCCCCTCCACACACACATTTTCAAATGACCCCTTCAAAACCCCCCTGACTTCAGCCCCATAAACAGTTCAGCTGAGTTTCCTTCTTAGATCATGAGCAAATCAATCCACCCAACTCAGGAGTATTTTTAGCTTGGATTCACTCTGTAAACTTTTGTTTAAAGAAAAAAAAACCAAACCAGTTTAATTAATCCCACCCATCTCAGTCATATTTTGTGTATTGAATTAGAACTTTGTGTATTAAGTTATAGATTCAACAGAGGAAAACAATATGCTTATTCCAACTGCTCCAATAAATGTCTGTATCAAATGCTAATGCCAGGTATCTTCCCAACAACAAAGTGGTTCCGTTTCAATCTAAACCCATTAAAAACAGGAGAATAAAGAACAACACATATGATATTTGAACACTAAAAATAAGACACAAACTGCAAGCCGATTTGGCTGCATCATCCAGGTTTTCACAATATCGCTTTTTTTTTAACAATGATACAAAACCCGATGATGACACAGGCACTTGGACTGCTTTAAGTAATCTTTCAGTAGACACCATCGCACTTTGCCTTCATCACTTCCCATTTATTCAGGCCTTTTGTATTTTTCACTGTCTAAACAGGTCGATTGCAGAATTATTTCCGGGATATGCAACGTTCATTAAAGCATTACCTGTAAGCACAGTTCAACGAACAGAACACCAGCATCACTCCCTCGTTCTGTAGTTTTGATCACTTAAATGAAACAAAATGTAGGTAGCCAGGAGCATTTTGTAATGAACACAGTTAGGTTTTCATTTTTGCTTTATGTTCAAAGCAGAAAATATTTCACTGACGCATAGAAATAAGACCCCAGGTTTCTACAAAGTCTTGTCTCTGTCTTTTCTTTCTATAATCCCATGCTTTCTGGGGTACTCCAACATACAACAGCACATTTTGCGAGCTGCCCCTTAGCTGGTATGCACTCACCAACAGGCCTCCATGCGGGGTACAGGCTGGCCCCTTAGCTGCTGCTCCACTGTGTTCCATCTAAAAATTCCTTGTTATTTCCTCAAGGGAATGTCGAGATCTGACTCGATCTCCTTCTCCCACACCCCGTTTTAAATTGCCTGAAGGATTAAAAGGCTATTACAATGTCCTATAGTATGCTGCAACAGGTAACCAGAGTTGTGGCCGCTTGGACAATTTTTTTTATGTTAGTCTGTATACACAAGTTCCCACAGTTTTGGAAGGCAAAGCCTGGGAAACAAGGAAACTGAGAGACAGAGAGATGCTTTACTGAAGATGTTATTGTCAAACACCTCATCTGTCGACCTACCCCTAATTCACAGAGAAATTCAGACAGTCAAAACTGCATTTTTGTTCTAGATACGCCACAGGAATTCCTGAGGCACAGCCCACTTTCACACTCCCGAGAAGCAGCCTTTCCAAAGCAGCACATTTCGACAGCAATGCCCCTCACGCCAAGGGCGGATCTGTCAAGCCTTTTCCCCTCTCCCACATCACAAAGCAGTCTTTTCTTCTGCTGGGTACAACCAGACAGAATCGGACAACAGGCAACATTCCTTTCCTAGCAGTTAAGCAGAGAATGAGGTTGAAAATAAGAAATCGGAACTCCTCAGAAAGGGCTGGGTTTTCCTTGTTGTCTATCCCAATGGCCACAGCACCACAAACCGGCCAAGATGTCCAAACGTGTTCAAGTCCATTGGGGCAGCTGAATGAAGCAGTTTGATTTCTCGAGCACAAACTCCTACTCAACAACAGGGGATCAAACACATCAGGAAATCTGGGCTTCTGAAGTCAAAAAAGTTTTGCAGAGTTAACAACTCTATGCCAATAGGCAATTCTAAAATAATGAGTTTTAAGGAACCAGGATTATTGTTTCGTACTAGAAGAACGACCAAAAGTTCAGTTACATTCTTCAGAAACATCCCCCATCATAGTTATAGTTCATATATTTTATAAAATAGCGGTTTTTTTCTTTCTCCCAAATAGGAGGGGAAAAAAAAACAAACAAACTCCAACAACATTAACACGTAGTGAGTTCTAGTCCCTCAGGCATGGGAGGTGGTACATGGATTTCCTGTTTTTCTAAGAACACTGAGGGCTTTCACACCATGCAAATATCAACCTCAAGACTAACAATGAAACCACCATACGTCTTGAAAATTCTCTTTGTAACCTTTCTGTTATTGCACATATTTGAAATAAAGCAGCAAAGTGCTCTCATTCCAGAATAACTTACACCACACGATGCATCCATGGTGCAGTCATTACTGAAATAAATGTTCCAGACAAACCACAAAGTTTCACGTTTGGGGGTTGATACTTTTGTGAACCAAGAAGTATGCAATAAACCATGTCTGTAGGAGGTGTGAGCAGTTTAGGATAAAAATCACGGCATGCTCTTGATCAACAGTCCTCAGCAGCTTTGTTTTTCTATTTCAGACCCCAGATCTGTGACAGCGAGCACACTAAGACAACTCTGTAAGAATGGCAACCCTCAATACCACTCACTGGAACGAGACCACATCCATTTCCCAGTATCTGGGCTTTCAAGTGCAAAAAATTTACCCTTTCCATGACAACTGGAACACTGCCTGCTTTATTATTTTGATCATATTCATCTTTACTGTTGTTTCTCTGGTGGTGTTGGCCTTCCTGTATGAACTGCTAGACTGCTGCTGCTGTGTGAAAAACAAAACTGTGAAAGACTTGGAGAATGAACCCAATCCTGTGAGAGCAATGATAAACAGCTTCAGAAAGCGCGAAACGGAGGTGGTGTAGGGAGGACTGAGCAGCAGCACCTGAAGAACATTTAATACCTTGAATGAAGCCCATTGTACCTTACAAATGAGCAAGTCCCATGCTTTTTTTCTTTTGGATTTAAATATTTTAGCAACAGTGAACATTCTATCTCTGGAAGTTAACTTGAATAATTGGGAAGGGCCTTCTGAGTGCTCAGCAGAAGGATGATCTGTTGCAATGTTAAGGGCAAAGATTTTTGGTTTTAAATGAGCTTTTGTTGTTTATATTGAGTTACTAGCATAGATGTTTGTCTATCTGAAGGAACAAATGTTGCCTGATCTACATAAAACTGTTGCTTAACTGGAGAAAATGTTTATAAAATGCTCAACAATCTGATCCTAAATGGCACAAAGACACAGTAGTGTCCTCCCACTGAGGTCAACCACCCAGATACAGGAAAGATATACAAGGGGTGAGAAAAAAGATATGAGGAGGACAGGTTGAATGGCGAGAGATTCCCTGAGACAGGAGAGTCTTGTGTGAATTCCTGCCTTTGGCAGCTCTCCTGATTACGGCTTTCTTGCTTTTGGAAGCGAGGACGGTGGGAGGAAAAGTAAGCCAACAGGAAACATATCCCTAAAATGGTCTTTTACAACCTCCTACTGTACAATCTGACCCTTGTATCCTCCCCTTCTCCAGCTCCAGAGAACTGCTCTGCTCTTGCTTCACAATCAACCTGTTCAACAACTTCTGGGCACCGAGACGTGACTAATGCCCTACCTTAAGAACTGACTATTGCCACAAACGCATACTGTAGTGGTACCACGGTCTAGAAGAAACAGAGACATATTTCTGCCCCAAGGCTACTGACTCCGTGGTAACCACGTTACAGGGAGTCAGACATACTGGATGCATCACCCCTATCTTAACTTCTCAAAGTTGAACAGGAACTGAGTCCTCACCGAGAAACACCAACCCATCAAACAGCCAAGTAAGCTATAACACTGATCTTGCCATCTACCCACATCAGAAATACCTTTGTGCTGTGGCCAGTACCTATAACTATTTCCTTTAATTTAATATATAAACTCCCTCTATCAGCTTCAGTATGTCTGAGTTCCAGAAGTTCTGGACACACTGAGACTTCCCAATTTGACTCATGCTCTTCCTGGTTGGCGAGACAGAGTCACAAGATACCCAGGCCACTACTAACCAGCACAGCCAGTCCAGCAATTCACCTGGAGAAGCACCCTCCATTCTGCAATCACAAAAGGATACAACCATTCATTTTGGATAGACTTTTGCAGTGAAGTTTTGCCAGTACCAGTCGCGCTTGCAGAGAACACTTCTAGCTAAAAATCAAACCATAAGCACAACTAATGCCTCATTACCTTCTGCTGCATTTGACAGCGTTAGCCCCAAAAGACCTGTGCCCTGTTCAAGAGAGGCAAGAGCAGTTGTTGGGATGTGCCAAGATAATAAACATGCCTCTTTCCTGAAAGAAAACACTCTGACTGAACTGCTTCCACTTTGCAGCATTCCTACAAAATGCTCATCAAGGCTGCACACAAGAAGGCAGTGTGCAAGAGGTAACACGGCGAGCCTCTTCTACTCTGACTTTGTGTTCTTATGCCTTCCTGAGAAGCACATGCAAGTAAAAACCTTGGGACTCCTTCCAGCTACTTACATCACAGATCTCGAAAGAGGGCTGGATGTCTGCCCAAAGAACAGAAGACAAAGATCTCCCCTTGCACACCCCTAGAGCCTCAGGATGATTCTTTCCCACATGGAGACTAAGTCATGAAACAGCTTCTGGAGACTTCAGCTCTCAATTACTGTTGGTTAAGATCACTAAAGGTCTCATGACTGAGATCTTAGCCACAGCTTACTGTTGATCAATAAAAAGAAGTAAAACAGTACGATCTATTTCCTTTATTGTCCAGTTACTATTCTTAATTGAGCACATAAGGCAGGGTTGAATTTTTTCAAATAGCTTGCTTGAATCATGATTTCAAATGACCATAGTAACTGTTCTTGCTGGAAAGCTCATAACAAATCTTCATGTACAGGCCAGATTTAGCTATCTGGTCATCTGAAGATGATCTTAATGCCTCTCCTCCCAAAAAAAGTGACCAGGGCAGGTTCTCCAAGTCATAAAATCGCAGAATGACGGAGAAACTGCAGGCACCATGCATGCAGGCACCATGCACGCAGGCACTATCGATGCGAATGTGTAATCACAGTGCCATTACCCATCATCTTTGTGGTCGCTACACAACAAAACTAGGACTGATCACCTTAATTTTAATTTATTTGGGGCAGGGACAATGATATACACTGGGATTTCTTCAACATCAGATTTTACCCCACCTCCCCAAGCCCCACCTCTGACAAAGGCATATCCTGACAGGCATCTAACAATCTGGTGATCCAAATAAAAAGTTGGTTTTGAGGCAAACAGCATCACAGGGAAACTTGTGCTGCTGTGGTTGCTTAACCCATTTAGTTGCTTGCCAGCCAGAACATGAGGTTCTGAGCCAGTTCCTAAAAGAAGAGGGAGAAAGTTGGTCTGCTTACTCTCCACTAGTTTCCCTCCATTCTTGCTGCTTCTGCAGCAGTGAGTAAATACTCTCCAGGGGAAAATTAAAGGAGGCTGAACTCATTCTACATAAAAAAGAAACCCTGAAACCCTTCTGATATCATCTGGAATGAAGCCAGCAGCTAAAAGATAAAGTGTATTTCCTGACAGCCACACTTTCCCATTTGTGTAAATGAATCATTTCACAACTGCAAAAGCACTTAAAGAAATACTAGGCCCACAAAATCAGAGGAAAATTATGCTTTATCTGGCTCTGCCACTCAAGTAAATCCTCCAGATCAGACTCACATTTGACCTATCCGCCCTGCCCTGCTCCTGCCTCCCCATTCCTCTTTCCCAGGAAGGCGTTCTCACTCAGGACATGCAGTTTAGGATATCCCAAGTATTTTATTTTATTTGGAGAAGAGGGTGTAGAAAATGGACTGATGGAAACCTGGCCTCCCATCGGACAATGGTCAGTGCTTTCAGAGAACTGAAAAGGCTCCAAAGTTATGCATCTCATTCAGTGAAAGCGAACACAAAGCACGTCGCTGCGTACACAAAAATACTGCTCCAGGTGATGCACTCTTCATCTGCTCATGCTATTTTGATGCAACTTTATCAACTGCTTATTTGATACTTAGAGATGTGTTATCAGTGCCACCAAGCCAGGGAAACGATGAAATCCTGACCAAGGCAGACAGAAACCTACAAAAGCCCTGGTATTCCTGAACAAGGATTAGTTCCCAAGAAAAATAAGAATGACAACCAATCACAACACATTAGCCAAACAAGGTGAAACTTACAAAATCCATCTCATAGCTAATAGCTGATGACTTTTAGGCGCTTTCTTGCCAGAGAAACAGAGAGAAGAATAAGACCACTGTTACTGACCATCCCATAGGTCCAGCAAGCACTGAAAGTCACATATCAAAGCTCAGTTTCATATGAAATAATGTTTTGGCAGTGGTGATTCCTCCAACTGAGTAACAGCAAACAAATCACATGATGAGGCCTGACACATATATGAAGCAGCAAAAGTACTTCTTCCCATTACACAAATGAATTTCTCAAGAAAAGATGACGATTTAAGAGAAAGAATGACAACAGCCACTAGTAAAACTCACAGAGAGACTGGTTCATGCTAATAACCACAGTTCTGAGACAGCAGACAATACCAAGCAGCCGTCTAACAGACTTCCACCAACCTGTGCTCTGTTTTGAGCTTGAGGATCCACTTTGTTCTACCTTCGCTTTCTTCTTCTTTGAAGCAGATGAGTCAGAAGATGGTGCTGGGCGTTTTTCTACAGCCGGTGTGGAGAGGGCACGCTTTTTGAACAACTCACGCTCCCTCAATAAGCTTGGATCCATGATTCTGTTACAAGAATTAGGAGAGGAAGGGCAATATTAGAGTCGGTGAGACACTTAAGCGTAGAGATACATGTTCCTGCCTGGGACAGTGGGGTTGAAACTGGATGATCTTTAAGGTCCCTTCCAACCGAAACCATTCCACGATTCTATGATCAGTGTCTTCTTGTGCCTGGACTTTAAAAAGCCGACACATCTGGGGATCTGAGGTATCAGAACGTAGCCCTAACACTAAGAAAGGACCTGAAGGGAAGGAATGCGATTCCCGACCCCGCCTTCCCCTTCCCACCGAAGTCCCATGCGCCGGGAAGCCACTCTGGCCCAGCACCGGCGCCCTGCGAGGCCGAAACCCCCGTTAAACCTCGAACTCTTTCAGTGACCGAGACGAGGGGAAACTCCTGTCAGTCAGGAGCCCACCCTCGGCAGGTTCTCCATCATAGAGCCGCAGAAGGATGGAGAACCTGCAGGCACCACACACGCAGGAGCCACCCATGCGAACACAATCAGTGACATTATCCATGGTGTTTATGGTCACTACACAACAAAACCGGGAATCATCACCTTAATTTTCATTTCTTTGGAGGGAAAAGAGGGGCGATACACACAGGGGTTCTTCAACGTCTGTTTTTTACCCCGCCTTCCCAAGCCCCATCTCTGACCCATCCCGGGGAGCCAGCCCCGACGGCAGGGCCTTCCCCAGCGCCGTTCCCCCAAAGCGGGCGGGCCGGGGCTCCGTGAAGCGCCGGGTACCCCGCTGCCGCCCTCCCTCCTCCCCACTCACCGTGAGGCGCAGGCCGAGCGCCGCCGATTGGGCCGCGTCGCTTTCCCGACAGCCCCCCGCGCCGCCCGCCCCGCGCTCCGAACGGCGGGCGGGGCCTGCGAGGGGCAGGGCGGGGCCCGCGAGGGGCAGCAGGATCAGGGTAGGGATCATGCCTCTGTGCTCTGCCTTGTTCAGGCCACACCTCGAAGGTTGTGTTCACTTTTGGGCGTCTCTCTACCTGGACAGTGAGGTGGTGGAGCGTGTCCATAGAACAGAACAGAGCTGGTGAAGGGGCTGGAGCACAAGTGTTACAAGGAGCAGCTGAGGGAGCTGGAGTTATTCAGCGTGGAGGAGGGCGAGGGGAGACCTCAGCACTGTCTACAACTGCCTGAAAGGCAAGTAACAAGCGGTAGGAGAAGAAATGGCCTCACATTGCACCAGGGCAAGCTGAAATTAGACATCAGGGAAAATTTATTCACTGAAAGCGTTCACAGGCACTATCAGAGGCTGCCCAAGGAAGTGGTGGCATCACCATCCCTGGAGGTATTTAAAATACAGGCAGATGAGGTACTCCAGGATCTGATTGAGTAGTGGACAGGTATGGTTGGACTCTAGCTCAAAGCTCTTCTCCAACCAAGCAACTCTATAGTTCCATGAAATGCAGGTTCTGTGAGGGAAAGATGGGCTCTGCAACGGAAAGGCCCATCCTTCTCCAACCCCTCCACACCACAGAGCCAACACAGTGTCTTTATTATTTAATAATATTTCACACAGTGAAAACATAATCCAACTTCCTCTCACCTCACCTGCAGCCATGAAGTGCTCTTGATAAGGGGTGGGGAGGTAAAAAAAAATGCTGATTTCTATATTCAACTAAAAATGCCTTTTCTGGTCTCTGCTTTAGGTTTCTTGGTCTGGGCTATGGGTAGAACTGGCACTGCTGCTGTTCCAAACCATGCCGGCACCTTCCTCTTACACAGGGGATGTGAGGTCTGGAAAAAGAAAACAAACATCTGGAGAAAGGTAAACACATGCAATCTGACAAACTCATGTAGTTCTACCAAAATTCATGTTCTGAACCATCCACAGTAGGGGAGAGACAAGCCTTCCACTACTAAGTGAGCACCTTGTTCAAGTAATTGAGAAATAAAACAATCAAGCTATAGCAGTGAGAAGAACCAAAGCTGGGTAACATTTGGCCTGAAAATAACGAAGCACACTGGCACATTCTTTTCAGTAATCATGTCTAAAACAAAAAAAACCCCAACACCTGAACCATGAAAACAAATAAGAGAATTGCAGCTCCTCTGTGTGACCTGTGAAAGAATCCAGCCCCAGGCAGATGCTCCAAACTGGTGATGCAGCAGTAGTACCTGGTGCCTGCCTCAATTACTGCTGGAGAAAAAGAGACTAAAACCTCCTACTGCAGCTCTAGGTGCCTATTACCAACTGCACAAGGCACCTTTTCTTCCCTCTTTCCCCTCAAAAGGGTCATGAGCTCCACAGGACTCACTCAGGGCTTAAGTCTGCCACGGAAAGTTTTAACATACAGTGCTCTCCATGGCTGCATCTCTTGTGCTGTGCTGGGAAGAGATGCTATGGCAACACAAACACATGAGATAAATGGGTTTGTTCTCATCCTTCAGTTTTTAAACAACAGAAGACCAATCTCTGTTGAGATGTTCATCCTGCTGCCCTTTGGGAAACACAGCAGGAAGACTGAGTGAGGCTGCTCCAATGCTGGCATCAAGAGATGCATGCACAACTCCAGGACTCCCATCCTGGGTGACACAGGAAGGGTGCAGAGATCATTACACTGATCATGCTTTGTTCCTGTGTCACAGCAAAGGGGCTTGATTTGGTACTGACAGTCTGGAAGCTCTCTGAAACTATCACAATAAAAGAGAGAACATTATAATGTATTTAGTGTTTCAAATAAGATGGCTGCTGCACTATTTTGGAGCAATATCTACCTAACAATGACCAGAAAACAAATAATGATTTTTCTGCATCATGTTTTGCACTTGTGTCAATATCCAGCTTCAAATTGAAGCAAGCTATATTGCAAGTAGTGCTTGGTCAAAGCCACACGACCTCCTGTTAGAAAAGACACTGTATGATCAAATGACTTGTGCTTATATAACACCAGTGCAAAAATCCTTAATGGAATCAGCACAGTCTCACACAAACCTGTATCTGAAAGAGGAAAGGGAGCCAAGTGTCCTCTTACAGCGCTGGAAGCATCTGCCACTAGATGGCTGACAAGATGTGCTGGGGAAAATAATACCTGTAGCAGGTTGATGCTGTCAAAGTGGTGTATTCGGGCATAGCACAGGCAATAAAGGCAGCACAGTCACTGCATCAAGGATATTAACCAGAGAAACTGGTTGGCAATCCAGGCCAGGGGTTTGGGCACAGTAAAGAACACAGACAGAAGCTGAGATTGTGTATGTTAAAGATCAACACTCAAATCCTCAGGTCTGGACCCTGTTCCCAGCACAGACCTACAGGCAAGTCTCACCTTGGGCTGAGAGTCAGGAAACAGTTCCTCTTCCTCGGGATTGAGGGCAGGCTGATTCCAGGAGGCCAGTGCACTGGGCTTCGGGCAGTCTGCTGCCCCTCTGCTACCTGTCTGTCTGTCTTCCACGTTCTGTACAGCCTTTCCATGTGACAGTAAGGAAGCAGGCTGTTAGAGATGTATCGTAGCATTAAAGCTTACGTCTGCACAAATCAGATTCAATGCAAAGACTGCATTTTGGAGGGATTTTTTTAGGGTATTTTTTTTTTTGGAAATAAGTGAGCCTGTAATTATAAACAGAGTTCCAACTAAGTCCCTGCTTAATGGGCTCACTAGCTATTTCTTACCCATTTCACCACAGTAAAATCTAAGCAAGTGAAGCGCATCCCTCTCAAGCCCAAGGGAACTAGAATTTGTACTTGGGTATTTTGTTTGTAGCAGAGAAAAATTCCTCCATCACAGAGGCCCTGAGTACTTGAAATCCTTGCTTTTGACTCACAACTGCTATGTTTTCATATGTGTTTTTACAGCAGAGGTGTCAGTTAAAAAAGGCATAGTAGGCACACAGGTATTAACTTGTAATTTCTATAAAATGCCTGCCAGTTGCAGGTTGGAACAGCCAAGCTGAGATTTTTGTATCAACCACACATCTCTGTTACCAAGTGTATCACTAATGTCAAGTCTATCGCATGCTTTATTATAGTAAGAACATTTGTTTACTAAAGCCGAAGGCACCACTTGCAGATGGGTTTTCTCTGCTCCTTCCTTCAATGTTGGATTGGTCAAATTACCCTGTAAATGCAGCAGTAATGCAAGGTGGTTACAATGCAAAAAGACTCAATTAGCAGATTTAAAAGGTTTGCTACAGGGAATTATTGGAACCATGATATCTTCTGAAAGAGCAGTAAATGAAGAGTATTTGGCTTAGCTTTTGGATTTGCAGCCTACTCATTTGTATAATACTAATTTGATTTCTAGTAGCATATAATTCCTGTTTTTAGCTCCAGCAGCTGACAGTAGCAGAGAAAAGGGTAATTTGAGCTCACGCAATTGGACTGCCAGGAGGTCAGCTTCAGGAAAAAGGCTCAGACACAGATACCTTCGAAACAAAATAGCACTCAGGGATGCAAGCAGCAATTCGGCTCATCGGCAAGGCTTGAAAAATTGCTTCAGCAATTGTTCAAGAAACCAATCCCAAGCCTTGCAAGGAACAGACATGAAATCCTAGTGCAGGCAGCATAAGCATTTAGTTTGGAGTTTCTTTTTACCTTCCCACCAGAAGCCACTCACTGCATGGTGGCCTTTTGTACAAGGTGCTGAACTGGGACTTGGGAGACACCCCAGCCAAGGGCTTAGAAAACCAGCCTTGCCTTTCTTAAATGACAACAAAGAGCTCCTTGTTTGCTGAGATCTCTCCTCAGTGAGTCAGACTTATGGCATGACACTTCTCTCATCACAGCTACACCCAGCAGTTTCAGAGGACCAGAGGAACCCATGAAAGACAGAGACATTTCTGCCAGGCATTGCCTCTGGCTTTTTCATGCTCTCAGCTTTTCTGCTGTCTTACAGCTTTCTGTACAGTACGAGAATTATTTTTCCCACATCAGGTTGCTGATCAGGTACCAATGCATGGAAGTAACTCAAGGGCAGAATATGGACTTTGTGGCTATGAAGGATCCAGCTCACCAAAAGTTTTCATACTAGGAAGAAGTCGGAATTTCAGTACTGCATGCCCAGAACATATGAGATGGCAGAGATGGACTGACAGTCCCCCAAGGGAGGTGATCAGCTCACGTGGAACATTTGACAGCTGGGCTGCAAAGGGGCAGCCCTCTTCCTGGGTCAATATTTTGCAAGGGGAACGCTCTGGCTCTGCTCGGAGCACCGCCTTTGGAGAGGGAGGCAGTCCTACTCAAAGGTGAGGGGGACTGGGAAAATGAGAAACTAAGCACTACTGGAACCAGCAATGACATAAAAGGGCTTTTAGTTTGCTCCGACAAAGAGGAAACATTCTTTTCACAAAACCAATTTCCTACCTTCTTGTACTAACCTTTGTCTTATTCCACAAGGCATCTTCCCTGCTTGCTTGATCTGCTTCTGCTTTTTCCTGCCCATCTGACCACATCAACATCCTTTTGACGCCTGAGCCATCCCGAGCCTTATTTCTACCCTCTTTCTCCAATAATGCAATAGTCATCCCGATGAGATACAGTTCGATATTTGCAGGAACAAGTTTTCTAATTACTTGAATTTTGGTTGTGTCTTGGAAAACATACAAATACAATATTAATGATTTTTAATCCTCTTGCCTCTTTTTTAGTTTTCTTATGTTACAAAACACATCAGTTGTCCCTCGTTAAAGCATAGGATAGATTAAAGCATGGAAAAGAAAAAAAATAAAACAAGGTATGAGTTTGACTCATAAGAAAACAGATCACAATCCACACCTCATTTGTGTTCATACAAACTTACTGTCCTCAGATTTAGTCCAAAACATCAGAATTGCTTGCCTCTAACTTGCATGTCCTACAAACCATTTTCTTGAAGAATCAGAGTCTGTCCGAGCCTGCAACTGCTGCTGAAGAGATTCACTAATTCGCAACAGGACAAGAGCGACGAAGCTTGCAAGTCAGCAAACTGCAAACCTAAGAAATCAAACTATGGGCAAGGCTGAACTTTAAGTCACTCTGTCTCAGAATCACAAGTTGTCTCCAGCCTCTGAACTGGCCTGTGGCACCAGACAGAGTTAAGAGGAAGAACCGCTTCTCCTGCACTTCTGAGCTTCCTCACCATAAAAAACTATCTCACAGAGAAGCTGGACTAGGGATGTTCTACAGCTCTTATTCAGTGTATTTTCTGTAGATGTAGATGTCAGGCTGATGTTTTTTTTCCAAACATGCTGGAGTTAAATACAGATTTAAGAACGATACCTGAATCTTCTCAACAGCCACACTATTGAGTGAAAGGATTTGCAAATGGCTGCCCTCTTCTGCTCTTTAATAAACAAATATTGCCTTATTTTACAAGGTAACCTTGAAAGGAGAGCAGTGATGCTGGCATTGCCATGCTCTGCCTTGCCACAGCCCTTCCAGAAATGGTAAGTTCTACCCAAAGTAGCAGCAGCACTGTCAGTATTTCATACCCTTCACTTGTACACCACTCTCCGGAGAAGCTTCAGATAAGGGCTGCGATGCTCACCCGAATCTATGGGAGGGTTACGGATAACATCAGAAATGATCTGCTGAACTTCAGGAGTCAAACCTGCTCGCTGTAAGTTGACAGGGTAGCCAGCTTTCATCGCCTGGATCAGATGAGTGCCGACCTCAGAAAGAGGGAGAGATCTGCTCTCACTTATAGTCCTCTAGGGAAACAAAGGCAAAAAGAATTGAGATGGCAGTGTGTCTAAAATACAACTGAAAGCTCAAAACCTGGCAAGCTCCCATTCCCGAAAAGCAACCGGGGGATACCAGCACAGAGAGTGCAACAAAGCTCCCCTAAACACTTAATTATTCCTGCTACTTATCTCTCTTTTCTTCCTTTTTGTAAAGAACGTTTTTTTCTTGAGGTTACTACTTCTGAGCTTGCTTGCAACATCTTAGCTCAAACTTAGCTCAGATGGAGAGATGTTCTACACAGGAAAGGTGCTGTGTGGCCATCTCAAAGGCTCACCACAGCCCACTTACAGCTCACACCCCTGTGTCACAACACCCGCTACCATCCCCCTTCCACCCCATGGCAGCTGAATCCCAGCAGTTTCTGCCACAAAGGGACACCGTTGCCTCATGGTTAAGTCAGATTATTGACCCAGCTCCTATTTCACAAGATTTGTGTTAAAGTTTCAGATGTCTCCTGCTAAGTAGGTGTGCAGCACCTGACATTAGAGGTCCATTTGATTTGTAACATCTATGCAGAAAATGGATAACAGCACCAAAACATATTCCTCTCATTTTCATATCTGTTAGATCAATTATTCTCTTAAGAAATTTGCCTTGAAGAGAAACATCTCAAACTTTACCCACCTAAACTCGTATGTTTCTAGGAGAGACTTAAAACTGGTTGTCTTCCTCAAAAGAAAAGGTTTCAAGTTTCTACCAATTTCTCCCCAGACAATACACATACTGTGCATATAATCATCAGGATTAGTAGATACAGAGCATCATTACCCATTAATAATTACACAATTGTTTCTTGTTAATTAGTCCTTACGTACACTTTTAAGTTAGGGATTATCTGACAAAGTTTACATATACCCTTGGGAGGGGGCAAAGCAAAACTCAAAGCAACTTCAGTTTCCTACTGCAGAATTAAAAAGCCATAATTAAACTATATCAAAGCAGATCACAGGGCTCATCTTCACAGGGCACTGAACATGATGCCAGTTTAGCCATATGCCCTGCAGCACTTTAGCAACTTAGATGTGACAGATAAAGTGTCCTCAACTTCTATTCGTAACAGGAAACACAAGTCTTCCAAAATCCGAACTAGAAAGACAAAATAATGCTCAGCATTTTGATTTTAGTTTTGAGTTGAATGTGCCCATGAGCTTTGTTTCCCGACATGCAAGTCTTACACATGGATATTTGCATAGGCAAAGCAATAGAGAATTGTTACCTAAACCAATAACAGACTTAGTGAAATTTATCCCAGGGGTTATGAACCTTAAAGATGTGCCTATGTATGTCCCCATGCTTGGTGCCCTTTCCAACAGGCTACTGGATCAGGAAGTTTTTCCTATATGTCCTTACTAGTGTGAGAAGAGAAAAATACTGAGATAATAGAAGTAACACCTGCAATAGAAAGGCACGCAACACAACTTCATGCCAGTGAAGTAATAGCAACAATTGTGCCCAATGCCTTGCCAGCCTATGTGTGCTCTGTAACAAGTATGGAGCTGTATCTTATCTCTATGGACTAGTAAAATATGAAAAACTGGGCTCGCTGTGAGGTGAGATACAGCGAGGTAAGTTAGATGAGCTACCATTTGCCAGGAAAAGTGCTGCCTCAGTGTTTTAAATCAACCCTACCTAGCACTGGGCAGAGGATTTAAAAGTCTTTGCAAACCCCCCTCCTCTAGACAAAGTACCCCTTGCCGTTACTTTTCAAAAACAGAGACCTGCATAGAGAAGAGCTTACCACAGAGAGATTTTTCTCTTGAAACAGGATGTATGTGACATGCTCTGAGGGAGAGAGAGCTCTAGCAGGCTTCCAGGGAGATGCTTCTTTCTGATCTTTAGATCCAGATGTGGGGACTATGTCCATCTAAGTGAGATAAAGAGGACTTCGAAGAATTATATCCCAGTGACAACCAATGGATCACCCTCCCATTTCCCTGAGCTATCTGAAAGACTAACAGAAATGCAGTCATTCATCTCTGTAGAGGTTGGTTTTGACCCCAGGTCCATGTTCCACAAAACCCCACAAAGCAAAGAAGGGATCCAGATAGATCCAGAGGGAAACTCCTCCATTTGTTTTAATCTTTTGCTCAACACAGATTTTGTGAAAAAAAACCAAACAGGAATGCTTTTGGTTCCCATTCCTAGATCATAATAGCTTCTGTGAAGCAGAAAGAAGACCCTACAGAGTCTTCTCAACCATTACAGAGAAGTACTATTGCTGCTTTACCTGCTTTCTAGACTAGATAAATCCCTTAATTTCCATGTAAATCTACAGTTAAAGATCTCCAAAGCAAAACTGCTCCATAGTTCCTCTAATCTTCTGCTCCATGGCCCCTCCCTAGTGGTGTCTCTTGCCATAGTGACTGATGAAGAGCGACTCTACAGAAAGTCTGGGACAGAAGAAAACCAGTTGTGAGAAGAGGCCTATCTGTACGCAAGGCTAGTGAATTTCACTGCTGTGCTCAGGTGGAATAGCTGTGACAATAACAAACTCCAAAGGAGAAGTCCAACAGCTGCAGACCACATTACGGCTTTAAGGCTCTTGCAAAGTAGCAGATGCTTCAGTAAGTTGTACCTGCAAACTATTTGCTTGGCAGAAGTCCTTAATTTCAGCCAGGAGAGGGATCAACAGGGTGGATTTTGCTTCAGATACGCCATCAATTCTCTTCACATTCTCAACAGTTGTAGGCCTGGTTCAAAACGAACAATAAAACCCACAGAAGTGTCCCATGAAAATGCTTTGAAACATCAAGATTCTGTGAATGACAGGCACTTAGACTACAGATCTATTAGTCATTACTTGGAAGTGTTATTACTGTATCTTCAACACCTGTGCAACTAATTACATACACTGTTTGCAATTCTCTATCATGAAGCTTGGCCACAGCAAAAACTTGGACTTTGCTACTTAATAACGTGGAGGATTGCTTAAAAGCAAGTAAAGATAGATCTGTTTACCTCCTAAGACATATTCCATGGAATAACAGTATACACATGCCAACAGTCATAATGTCTAATGCCTTTTAGTAGCTGGGGAAGGCACTTCAGGTGCATTACCAGCTTAGCTGCCCCACGATACCCTCTCATCCAACAAGAAAAAGAAAGGAAGAATTTTCTCCCCTCTTTTCAGTAATTGAGAGCAACACTAAATTATGCTTACTCTTTTAGATTACAGAGCCACCGATGCAAAGTAAAGAACAGCTCCTGACCTGTACTGACCCTTACATGGATAAGGACATACTGAAATGATGAAAGTGCATTGGAGAGAAGCAGTTGGAAAGGCATGATTAGTAGAAAACATATGTTTTCCCCTTCTGACTGGTCAATCTGACAGGAGTTTTGCATACAAAGACAGGCAAAATTGGCATTTGGGGTTTTTTAATAGTAGCAAGAATGAAGAAGCAAGCCTGATGTCAATAACTAATTTACACTAGTATTAGAGCAAACTAAGATCCCCAGGAAAGGAGCTGCTCCTCTACCAATGCAGCATATTCTCCCGACAAAAGAAGAAAGGGGATTCGTGACTTGGCTTGCAGCCTTCTCAGTTTGTACAACATGTGTGCATGCTGGTTATACCTTGTTCGGGCCATCTCCACCAGGATCTTATTGGTTGCCAGGACAGCTGGAGGAATTACCTTCTCATTAGCCACCTTCTGTCTAGCAGTCAGCAACTTGCCATACAGAGTAGTCTGTGAAGGAGAGAGCCAAGTTCTCACAAAGCAGCTCTAGATTACTCACGTAGGTAAAATTAAAGGAAAAGCTATAACTTCCCTCAGCTTCCCACTAACATACAATCCATTAATCCATCATAAGATATTTAAATCCCCTGCTAGGACTACTATTCAAAACACCTTTGTAATACTAAGGGCTGCCCAAACCAGCTGCTCTAATACAAGAGGACTGTGGTCTGCAGGTTGACCTCAATCCACAAGTATCCTCCCTCTTCCAAAACGTTACCTCTAGTTCTTTTTCTCGGGATGAAACAACAGGTTCTGAGGGCTTCAAAGGAGATTTCAGCAGTGAGTGCTCTGCAACACTAAAAAAAAAAACCAACCAAACAAAAAAAAATGAAGTGTGAAACAAGCCCTGGGTTAGACCTGTCTCTGGTCCTGTAACTTAAAAATAGCCTCTTACTGTACGATGCTCAAGCAGTTGAAATTGCAGTTTTGTGACAAACCCAAACACACCAATATTCCTGTCAACAGCTGGATTCCCATATTATTAACAAAAGTGTGCTCTTAGAAGAATTTGTCCACCTGTGACATTATTCTGACATCATCCCACACAAAACACCTCGCCCCCCCGGTAACATTAATCCTGGCCAAAAAAATCTAATAAATTCAAAAGCATCACTGACAAGGATGCAACTGCTGCACTGAAAGCAGAATTGGATGTCACCACCAGGCATATCTGCCTGGATAGCAGCAGCATAGCTACCAGTCCATGGGCTCACGAAATTAGGGATATTTACCCCTAACTAAACTGCTGTGATTACACTGCAGTATCTGTTAGCAAGCAAGCTGGAGTACAAGCGTCTTTTCATAAGCAAAGTATGAAATACCACTTGTTTAGGATTGTAGCTGCCCCTAAAATGATTTTTCTTCATGTGGCTACAATGGCAATTATTCAACATAAGGGACAGATCTTATTTTCCTGTTGTCTGCCAGCATCAGGCTGCTTGCCTGAAGGAGGAATTGAACCGCTCAGAAATGCAAGGTAGGTTTAATCTGAAGCGCCACATGAGCCATGGAAACAAATTACTTTGTCAGCTTTTTGCAAAAGCTTGTTTCATTACTTTTGACCTCAGGAAGCCTCAACTTGATCTGTCTTCTCTGCCCAAGGCATGCATTCAGTTTTGCCAGCTGTAAAGAGTTTTGTCACTTATTTGCCTCACTTGTATTTGCAAACTGTTCGAAAACAACTATTCTCCATTTCTTGTTCTAAATCAACACAAGTTAAAATCCATTACAGTTCTGACTATCACACAGAAAACAGACGGAAAAAATGTGGGCCTGGCAAAAGTATCCAATATGAATCTGCTAGTGCTTCATTTTAATCACCATTTGCTATTTTTCTTGCTATTGAACTTGCAGCAATACCAGTGAGACAGTCTGCGCTTCAACAATTAATAAAGATTGCTTTGCCTGCAACACACTACAAATACACTGAAATTTAACACAGCTTCCCAAATTCCACAAATTCTGTTAAATGTTGTAATAATTCAATGTTTTGAGGCATAATGCAGTGTATGGCAGATTTAGAGTGCTTGTCTTTTTTTAAAATATATTAATCAAACATTTTTATAGTCACTTCACAAAAGAGAATGCTGGTTTTAATAGGGATACTGTTTGTAGGACGATCCTTAACTCAAAATTTGCTAAGTCTGTTTTAATTTAGAATACGGTACCTGTTAAGCATGTTATTGCTTCTTGGAGGAGTTTTAGTTTTTCTCTCACATGAAAACATTTCATACAGAGACATCTATAAAAAAAGAGAACAGATGCTGATTTACCCACTCTGCCCGCTGAAGCTGCTGTTCACAGCCAAATATTCATTTGTGACACCATCATGCACTTGCAAGATTTTTTTAATACGAGCAACAGTGGAACAGGGGCCGTAGCAATACACACCTGCTTGACTGGTGACTGCGTTGGTCCCTTCGTTTCTGGGGAGCGCTGTGCTGAGAGCACTGGTAAAGGTCTACTGCTGTAATAAAATGCATTATATGTTAATCAAAACAGAATGCAGAGTTTGTTCTTTTCTTTTTTTAAAAATCATTAGAATCACCATTCTTTGTGAAAACACACCATGGACCTCGAAGTCTGCTAATACTGAAACTAACAAGGAACAAGAATCTTGTCTTGTGGAAGAAACAGACTTTGGTGACAAAAATAGAATTTGTGACAACATCTGAAAATGTTAAAGATCCCATTAGTGGAGAAAACAAGCAAATACCGACTTTCTGGTTTGCACTAAGGATACAGCTTTTACTGTTGCTGCTGTTCAATAACAAGCAAATTTTTTTTTACTTCTACAAGACCTGTAGACAGTAGCTGAAAGAGCCACAACAGTAGAGTATTAGAAGGTAAAAGAAAACTTTGTTCTAACATTACTTGTCACATGAAAGACCCTGCAACCTCCAGCTCATTATGTTTTACTCTAAAAGGATTGGTCTGAATTAGTGTTTGTGAACACTAATAAAAAACAGTGTTTATTAAATATAACCAGAAGCAAAAGACTACAAGCAAAACTTCACACGCTATTGGAGCTAAACACTCTGATTGCACATACCTGATTACCACTGAAAAAAAGCCCACATTTGCAGACCTACTCACCAAGATTTTAAATACTTAAAATCTCACAAAAAGAAATACACAAACACAAACTATTACACATTGGTGTTGAATCAACTCTTGCTAGAATAAAGGCTTTTCTGTTTCATTCTCAGCTCAAATTTTAGGAAAAAGTAGGACAAGCACATAATTGGGAAAAAAGTTTTTAGCTGCTCTATTTAAAGTCTCACAGCTTATGGAAATCTTGATGGATTTTTCCTCTACCTTTTCTTGCCTTTAGCTGATTGCTTTTCTCCACAAGGATGCATTCCCACAAGGTACTTCCAGGCTGCCCAGAACCAGTGATGAAGACACACACTTTTTGACTAGTTTTGGCAGCTACTCTGAACCACGTTTCCCCAATAACCTTCCCAGTTACACAACCATTCAACTAGCTCCACTGAAGATCTCAGCAATGAGGCACTGTCAGATTGAAGCTGCGAGCCACACTCTCTCAAGAGGACCAGACAACACATCACCTTTCATGCAAGCAGTCAAAAGAGGTGTCTATCCAGACACTCCCATGGACTTTTTTTGTATTACAATATTGTCCAAGGGAAAGCTTTGGCTAGAAAAGTCAAGTGCAGAAGTCTTCTGTCTGATGATCTGATGTTAAAATGATAAAAAAAGCCTCAAGAGAGTACATGCAGCATAATTACCTTCTAGGAGGTTTCTGCAGATTAAGGTCTTCGCTGGACTGTAATAGAAGACTTGGATTTGAAGTAGATCCAGCTTTTAACAGCCAATTTCTACCCTGTAAGTAATAAACCATATGGCTCAGCTACAGATTACTTGGAGAAACCTTTGGTGGAGAGTTTCACACCTAAAAGTACCTTCTGGGTAAGCACACATGTTGTTGCAAACTTGGTATGCCCAGAGGCTTCTTTGAGGAATCCTTCCATTATCAACTGTTGGCAGAGTGATTTCCACCAGTTCTCTGGCCAGTCTTTTCCACTGCCAAAGAGAGGGTGTCCTCGGTATCTCTCCGGCAAGCGCTGAGAACTCTGAAATGATTGAAAGAATTAGTCAGACTTCTCCAGTCCTTGTGAAGGAAAGTTTCAACACAACCTACAAACCAAAAACCTGAGATATGAGTGTGTCCTCAAGAAAACTCTGTAAAGTTCTTCTGTTGAGAAAAGTCACACCAAAATATTTTATTCAAATTTACCTAATATCCATTGCAACAACCATGCCTGCAGCAGCTCAATGATGAGAGCGTAACCCATGCCTATTTCCTCTTTCACGCTATTTCACCTCCGCTGACTTAATCCACTCCTGTGCTTTCTGTCAGGGTTGTGACAATATCATGACTTTCTTTTGTACAAAGACCCCAGACAAACCTACGCTTAGATCGGAGAGCTGTTAAAATATTTCTCTCCGTATATGCATGTATATCAACGTATTATGTATCAATATATATCGTATATCAATACGATCGATATATCGTATATCATATATCAATAAAGCAGGACACTGTAACAATCCCTCCAATCTCAGAACACATATAAGGACTTTTACTATCACTTACAGACCCTCGAAGAAACAGAATGGGAACTCTAGTTCCAAACTTCTCTTCCAGGGCACTCACTGCAGTCAGTATCTGATATGCTTGCTTCCCAAAGTCCTGTAATCCACCTTCGGAGTCTCTGGAGACTGCAAAACAAGAGGCTCTGAAACACACAAAGAAAATCAAGTTTCACACACAGGCAATATTTGAAAGAAGGCAAGGGGACTTGATTTTGTGTATCAAGTGGTAAGAAAATAAAATACACACTTCAAGTGACATTAATATAAACAATTAAACATGTTTAAGAGTAAAGAACTAGGACTGAAATGTGAGACCAAAAATCCAAATTACTTCTGGATAAGACAGCTGCCCAACCCAGCAAATAAGCAGTACTTCATGGTACTTGCTGTGACAAAACAACATCGTCTCAGCAATCTTCTGCATTTAGTAGTTGGATATTTGGATCATTTTAGGCATACAAGATATTTCTTTAATTGTACCCAGTAGCAAAGATGTTTTTCTCCTCCTTTTCTTTTTAATAATACAAAGAGCTAAAACAGAAGGAAAGAGCAACCCCATTAGAGATTTTTCTAGTGTTTGTTAATGCATTTATGACTGACTGGAAGAACCCAGCAAAAAGTTATTGGCACAAATCACCTCTAAGAATGAGGAAAAGGACAAAGATCTATTTCGAGTGATTTCAATTCTGCAACACAAATTCACTATGCAGCTCTTCCCTGGCACAGCAGTACGACTGCAAAGATTGAAATAACCATCTTTCAAATTTTCCTCTTGGTTAGTTTTAGTGGAGGCCAGGCAAGGATTTCTCAATCCTTGAATATACAGGAAATGTAACAGAAATAACATTTTTCCAGAAAGCAACACAACAAAACATCTTGTCTCTGATCAGGAAACATCATGCTACCAGCAAGAACAAGGAATCCTTTATTATAACTTTGGGGAAAGCACGTACATGCACACAGGAGACAGAGAAAGGTGTTTCTGCTCCTATCTTTGTGACTACCAACCTCCTGGCTTCCTTCAGCGCATCTGTGAGATTATTAGCAATGCTAGAAAGAACATGTGTCAGCACACGCTGTAATAGGAGATCAGCTCCCAAAGCACTTGGGCAATTTAACCTTAGACACATGGTATCGTGCTCACTTGCAAGTGTTTTCTTTTGGGATTAATTACCTAACAGGACTTAAAAGTGTATTTTGCAGTCTAAGAGTGTTGCTTTAAAGCCTTTGAGGAATTGTGACTTTACTTTGTTTACAGGCTTTCCCACACCATAACCAGAGTTTATAAACTGCCTCACAGCTTGCTCCGCTATTTAGGAGAAGGTTAGAGACAGTTGTTCCAAAATAAACCACAGGCTGAACATCTGCAAAAGCAGACACATAAAAAGTCAGTTCTTCTAGCTAATTTGCCTTGTAAGTCAGCCTGAGAGAATGAAACTTCTTGTATCAGTCTTCAGGGGAGAAAGCTTACCTGGACCTGCAATTATCGCAACATTCGTCTGTGCCCATGATGCCAGAGGAAACCTTTCGGAGTTGTTTGTCTTCAAAATGAGACAGGATGATTCTACCCAAGGGAAAGAAGGGAATTAAATAAAAGACCAAGAAGGTACGCATTAAATTTATGGCCAAAACCAGAGTCAAAATCAGCATCATTAATTAATTCACTGGGGACTCAATTATTTGGCCTCGAATCCTCTAAAGAAAAATTTAATTTTTCTGAAAAGTAAATAACACTTGATCTATGTGTATAAATACGCTGAAGGCTGCATTTTTTGATACTGCTTTTTAATATATAAAACATGTTTGCAGAACACATCGTGAGTATAAGATGCTTGCAGTTATGATCGAGTTGTTATGGCTCTTATCAAAGATGACTGAAATGACAAACCATTAAATAGATCCCAGTACTCACTTCCTCCTACAGCTGTTTGACACAAGATACTTCTCTATTTTTGCCAACATCTTCAGTTTGTACAACCGGAACTTCTCATTGCGTATCTCAGTTAGAAGATGTCTGTCAGTCAAAAGGAAAAATGAGGAGCCTTGAATACTGACCACTATTCCCCATCCCACATCAGAAATGAAATATGCCAGACAACCATCTCAGTCAAATTCACCAGAAACAGCTAAAAAGAAAAAAATCATACTAAAACCAGACTCAAACTGAGGCCTGTTTCTCTACAATCTTGATCCTCATAGCACAGTGCACACTCAGAAGAGCCTCTTATTCATATGACGATTATTCCAAAGGGCAGAAGGAGAGAGCAAGCTTCCAGCCCCGCAGCCTACTACGCTTCAGAAATTCACGTGACAAGCCAGAGCAGTGAGGAAAGAGCAGAAGGCATTAAGAAAGGGCAGTTTCACTCTCTAGTTTTCTGCCATCTGGCAAGTTCTCATCAATGCCACTGCCAGGTTACAAAATATGCCAGGATGTCATCACTCTTCTTTCAAGACACTCAGAGGTGGCATGTTAAGACACATCTACGTGTTGCCTAATTTAATATCCTTTATGGTACTCACTGGAAGCATCCAACTGAGAAAATAACATGGGAGTACAGAACATTGGCTCTGCCCAAGTTCCTAGCTGTTGCATGAGCCAAACCTGAGCCACCATCTGCACCACGTGTCACAGAAAAGCAGCCAATACTGCAGGTGCTGGGCACTACCTTAACGCAGCTACACCATTGCAGCTCAAAGTTGGACAAAGCAAGTTTCTGCCTGCCTGGAAAAAAAAGCAAGGGAAGTACATGGTTTCACAGACTCTGGCAGTCTCAACCGACTGAGTTCAGACATTTCTGTGGTCCTCTACAGCTATGGAAAAAGTTAATAGGAGGCCTCTATAACCACGACTCCCCTACTCAAAAGAAATATGTGTTTCTCCATTTATACATCTAGAGTGGAGAGAAAAAGGTGGTTCTGTAGCATCAGTACTCTTAAGGGCTCTGTACCAGGCCAGATGGGTCTAAACCCAGGTCAAGTTATTTATAAGACAAGCAAACAGGTTTTATTACTGCCTGCCTTGCAAAGCCTCTTCAGAAAGAAGAACTGGAACAAGCACAAACCCATGACATTCGTGCAGTCGGAATTATCTTCCAGAAAAAGTAGCATACTGTGTGTATGCAGCAAAGGACTTGGAAACATTCTGAAAAATAAATCACATTTCCAAACCCACCCTGCTCCTCTTTCTCTTGGATGTTTTGGTTATCTATGACAAAGCAGTTGTCTTCAGTCATTCACCTGTTAAAAGCCAAGTCTGTCGCAGTCCACAGGACGTGACAAGAAGCAGGAAGCCCATCGCGACCAGCTCGTCCAATTTCTTGATAATAGGATTCCATTTCCTTAGGGGCACCGTAATGAATAACCATCCGGATATCTGCTTTATTGATGCCCATTCCAAATGCCACCGTAGCCACAACACACTACAAAACAGAGGCCACATGCTGAATGTTTTAAAATGAGCATCAAGAATATGCGTGGCTAACGCTCATGTACTTGGTGACAACTTTTTGCTACAGACTCAAAATTCAGCCTAAATTACAATGGCTTCAAACTCACACTAGACTTCCACAGTGCTGTTTTTAAGTCTGATTTTGGTCAGAGCACGACCACAGAATTATAAACATGACAGCAATGATGTGTTGAGGCAGATGTTAGAGTGTTTTCAAGCAGTTATTCTCAAACAAAAGGCAC
This sequence comes from Dromococcyx pavoninus, assembly GCA_033558185.1. Classification (NCBI taxonomy): domain Eukaryota; kingdom Metazoa; phylum Chordata; class Aves; order Cuculiformes; family Neomorphidae; genus Dromococcyx; species Dromococcyx pavoninus. The sequence goes on from JAUMJL010001901.1 coordinate 117,649, forward strand.
AAAAGCTCTGGTGAAGAGGAACACAGGAAGTCCTTGGATAACTCTTTGCTTGCTTAGCTGCAGAGAACTTGTGATGACATTGTTCCTGCTAAGACTATTTTCCTCAGATGCTATGTGTTTTTAGGAGACTTAAAGGAATTTGAAACATAAGCCAGGAACCCTATTATTGTCAGCATAGATCAGCAATTTCTTTGCCCAGAATTGAAGACAGACTAAATAGGAAACACATGATGATATTCCCCAATTCTTTCCTCGACCAGAAACTCTGCAATTAAAAACAGGTCCTAGTGGACTTAGCTTCCTACATACCTGAATTTCATCCCGCATGAACTCATGATGGGTCTCTCTCCTTTGTTTGATTCCCATACCAGCATGGTACGCACGACAGGCTACATTTAGTTTATTCAGCTGAGATACAACCTGTTCAGTGGCCTTTCTTGAAGGGCAATAGATGATAGTGGGGCCTTCAAACTCATATGCTGAACTGCTGTAAATAATAGCAACATGTAAAGACACAGAGTAGAAGCCACCACTCTTCTGCAAGAAGTCCAACTGGACCTAGTTAAAAAGGCACACAGCCTTCCTGGGGATTTAAAAATTGAAACATATTTTAACTGGTCCCCTTGAAAAAAAATTGTGTGTCCTTTGGAAAAATGGACTCTGAAGTTATTTGGTGACCTTAAGTTTATTTTGCAAAACAGGAGATTTTGATCTCTGTAGAAGCAGCAGGGTAAGGCCTCCCAGTTTCCTTAAAGTCATCAGGAAATATGCCTTTACAGCTGTCACTGCTGAAAAGGTCTACATTTATGTAACAAGGTACAAATGAGCAATGGTAAATTCATGCATACTGCTGTAAAGGCTTGCGACAAGAACATGGCCAGAACTGGTACATCACTGAGCCCACAAACAGAAAAGGACTGCAATGCTTCTGCTCAGATTAACTTTAGTTAAAAAAAATTAATCTTACCACAGATTTATAACTCATTCACACACATTTTGGACAATACTGCTCAGAGACCTACCCACCAGCCAATCTATCATAATCATTCAAATCGCTACAGTGTTAGCAGGTCCTCTGAGGATCAATTGCTCCTTGCCTGAAAGCTTTTTTTTTTTAAATTGGGAGCAGAGGTGGTCAAACAGCAAATGACACAACACAACAAGTAACTAGGATGATATCCGAGCCAAACTACGGAGAAAGCTCAGGCTCTTCCTCACCAAATCAGTTTAAGACGGCTACCAGTTCTTCATACACACTACCAAAACTCCAAAATACTAAATTATATCTGAGGGATCAAGGAAAGCAGGCTTAAATCCTTACCTTCCTTTCCTAGTAAGGAACTGCTTCAAATCCCTAAGGATATCTCCACTCTGTTTTCCAACTTCTAAGTACAGGTTAGGTCTGTCAAAACTGGTACAGGTGACCTGGGGATTCTTCAGGTTCAGGCATCTCACTATGTCTTCTCTAATTGAGGGACTTGCAGTTGCAGTTAAAGCAACAATGGGAACCTGCAACAAAATAAGGGAAAAAGTCCAAGACTTCTCAATTGATTTCCTTTATCTAAGCAGAACATCATGAGGCAAAATTGAAATAGCATGTAAACAGGCACTTTAATCTGTTTATGATCACTGGATAAGCTCAGCTATTTGAAAAAATCTAGAAATGTTTAGCTTCCCAGAGTTTTGGTTTGCACTGCTCAGTATTAAACTAGAAGCTTAGGAATATCATCTTCCACAGCACAAGGATCCACCACAGTAATTTAATTTTCTGAAGATTCTTGTAGTCTAGGTTCAGAATATCTTTCATTTAAGCATTTGGAACAAGGAGAAACATCAAAAGCCTGATGTTTCAAACTATCACATAAAAAGAAATAGAATCCTTCTCTTATGTTAGAAATCAAACGTATCAAAACCTCACCGATGGCAGAGCCTTCTTTAATGAGCCTAAACTTCTAAAGGCATTTCTGAAGTCATGGCCCCACTCGGAAATGCAATGAGCTTCATCAACAGCTATGAGGGTGATACCTGGTGGGCACAAAACCACAGCACAGACACATTAACAAGACAAACCAGCCAACATGGGAAGTTACAAAATACAAACACCCCATTCTGCTCAATTTCAAGTTTCCCTGACAAAGCACCGCCAGTCACCTTAAGTTTTGTTTCCTAGTATGTCCTCTTTTGTACCGACTCCTGAAGCCCCTTTCATAATGGCCTCTTCTTCAAAAAAGGCCTAAAAGCTGTTAGACTCCCCTACCACCATCTCTGCTTCCCTCTCCAAGCTCTATATCTCCAACTTCCCTCATAATTGGTCAAAATCTTGAGCCATCTCTGACAGAACATTTTCCAGCCTCAGCTTCCCAGACTTTCCAGCCTCAGCTTCCCAAACACTGATTACAGATGTCATTTGTTTTATTTTCTGGATTGTAAAACAAATCCTGAGTGTCTCAGGGCTGCACTGAAGAGATAAGTGAAAGTCCACAAAAACAAGGGGAGAGGGGAAACATGCCCCTAGAAAATAACCTTACATTTTCTGAATAAGAAAATACCCTCAACTTGAGATTAGCTATCACATTCCAATCTGCTTGTTCAAAGCATCCCGCTGCCAGAGGCCAAGCATAATTCTTCTCAGGACTCCAGAAACTTAGTCTTCTCCCTGCACAGTTCTCACTGCCTATACATGTGCCTTGAGCTTACCCTACTATGAGATATCCATTAGCTGCATCCTCCTGGATGAAAAGATAATTTTTTAAGATGTACTATAGCGTTTTCAAAAACCAATTTCATTGTTACATTCTGAAAAAGACCAGGATACTTAAAGGGCTAAAATATTTAGTGACATACATTTTCACTTCCTGTGATTCAGTGTTTCAACATCTGTGTTCCCAGTAACTTGTCTGACATTCCCATGCCAAGACTACACTAATGGCATTACTCACATATGATCTTTTTTTGTCAATGATGGAGTCTTCTGACACTGTTTACTGGCAGTCACTACACTAGCCTCTGAGCTCACTAGCAGTATGAAACTGGCAAAAAGTGTTCAAGCATTAGAAAAATTTAATAGTAATTATTCATTTAAGCCTGCTAACTCATCCATAACCTTATCCTCAACTTACCAACGGTTTGGTCAAGATCCTGGAGTAACTCCAAGTTTCCCGAACAAAACTCTGGAGTCATATATATGACTCTGTATTGACCCCTGAAACATCACGAAAATAAAAAAAAAAAATCAAAGACCAAAAAACCCCAGGCAACTCAACCAAATCAAATAAAATCATGATTGTCTTAAAGATGTAAATGAGAGAAAGTACAGACTTCTGGATAGGAAACAAGAAGAAACTGAAGACAGAAAGCATTCCAAAACAGAAGGGAAGTAAGGCAATACACAGTGTCACAGGAAAAGGGAAAACAACAGAAATATTTATTAGGCTTCAGGACAAGGAGAGACTGTTGTGATGACTTGGTGACAAACATAGGTCTAAGATCTGTGTAAAATCATGTATAAACCACAAGATAAAGCTGAGTTGATAAGCCTCATCTCCCCAGCCAGCGGCCACAAGAGGGTGCTTATGGCCTCCCACACGCTCAGCCTGGGTGAACCCCAGCAACATCACTGACTACCAGGTTCCAGGTCTATGCCAGAATCAAGACATTCAGCAGTGACAGATGATGGAGATGCCCTACCTCTCAAATACACCTACATCAGAACCTGCAGTCCCAGGAATCTTATTCAAGACTTACGCTTTGATGTCATCTTTGATTTTTTTCGACTGAGCTGAACCAAGAAAGCAAGCTGGAATCTCTGACATTCTGCAGAAATAAAAAGCACAGTCAGGAACAGATTTACTCACAGTGCTTTATGCATTAGCTTTCAACCTATGCCAGCACTTTGTAAAGGAAATTCAAGCTGTGAGGTCAGAGACTACTTTCTTCCAAGGATCTTTGTGGGAAAAACCTTTTGAAAAAGCAGGAGTGGCCAGCAGCTATTCCTGCCATCCAAATGCTCTTCCACTTCCCCCACACCACACACACTGATCAGTGTAACAAGGAGTTGGAGAAATAGTGAGCATTTTCCTGGCACAGGAGCCAAGTTTACTAATGAACCACTCAAAAGAAGAAAATATATCAGGCACATTTTCTTTAGGTATTATGAGGTTCATCACATTTAGATGTAAGCCTTATCAGCTTGCTTTTTTTGCCTCGTCTTTCAATCTTTTGTGAGCTACTGATGCTGCCTCTGCTAATGTTCAATCAGGTGGCTACTTTCTAATGACAGGTTCAATACTTACACTGACCCACCTTCACATTTGACCTCTTTTAAGACCCTACAACTCCTGTCCTCTTAATTTGGTGATTTACCATACACAATTACACGCAGTTTTGTTTCAAGAGCTTCTCCCCCCTCATTCCACTGTGTTTCAGTCCTTGGCAGCCAGACTGACAGACAAATTACTAAACTGCATTAAGTTATAGAAATTCAGTCTCCTCAGCCTTCACAATGAACGACCCATTGTGAAGGTAGTGAATAAACCCTTTCCACTGAGGAAAACATCATAAAAGCCAAAGAAGAAGCTAAATACGTATAGACACCCTGCTGATAAATACTCAACTCTAGGAGCTGGCTATAGAGCCAGCTTAGGCTCTCCAGCCATTCACCTGCCCACAGTCATGATGTGCAGCACAAAATACTACACATAATTGATGTTTCTTACTTCAAAAAGATTTTACATCCTCTCTCACATAAGACCTGTTCTATGTTCGACAAGGCAGGAATGAACTAGATAACTCTGCACGATTCCCACAGCCTAAATGAAAAAATGTCAGAAGTGAATAGCTTTTATTACAGAAAGCAAGCACACATAGAGAAAATCATTATCAGACATTACAATCAAAGAGATTTATCTTGATGACACCTATGACTGCTCATGTAGGAGCAATTCAGTGTCATCCACGAGTTCCCCCATCAGACCTTTAAAGAAGTGAAGAAACTACATGTTAGCAGACCTACCACACTGTCCATCTTCAAAGCCTCTGCTGTAACTTTGATCTGAACAGCCTACAGCTTCCAGCTCTATGTAATTCAGTAGTTACTTCTCAGACCCAAACAAAGCACTATCAGATTTTGACATAACTCTTACAGACTGAACAGCCTGTGAAGCTCATACATCAGTTTGGTCTGTGAATCCTGAAACACTTGAGAAGGATCCACCTTCAGGAGCCGCCCACCAGCACAGATCCTTTGCAAAACCAACCTACAGTTCACATCACTTACAAACCTGGTGATCTTAGACTTTTGACACAGTTGGCATGTGTTCCCTGAGAAACGTATACTTTACAGCTGACACGCAAACAGTTTGCTGTACAAGCTGCAACCTTAAACACCAAGGAATGCCACAACAAGCAGAATCTGTGGGTTTCCAAAGGCAATACAGCAGCAGCTTGTTACTACTGTGTTACTTACGTCAGCTGCAGCACCTGGTCCTCCATCAAGGATATAAGAGGACAGATGACAATTCCTGTATATCCAGTGTAAACAGGAGGAAACTGGTAGCACAAGCTTTTCCCATAGCCTTAAAGAAAACAAGCATAAGTGAAACATCATGCTTTCTATTTAGCTATAAGACAATTCTAACACCTTTTGAGCCCTAAGAAAAGATAATGTTTGTTCTGCTAGCAGAGGAACAAAGATGCGAGATAAATACAGTCAGCATCCATTCGATACACCTTTCTATACCAAGGTCAGTGACAAAAACTAGGACAGAAAACCAAGAGGCCAGGACAGCTGACTCAGACTTAACAACACAGTCTCAGTCAGGGCACCCTGCTCATATGAGCCACATGGACAGTCTCCAAGTTTGAGTCCTACTCTCCCCAAACAGGGATTTTTCGCTGCTTCTTTGGATGTAAAGGTAACTTACCAGTTGCCATGACAACAAGATTATCTCTTCTGTCTTCTAAAACAGAATTGATCACTTTCCACTGGACCCTTTAAATTAAACAAAGGGGAATATTTTATTTTTCCTACCACATCACACGTAAATTTTGTGAAGACACATATTCATCTGAATTTCAGAAACCCCTCTGGCTGCCTTAGAGTCTTTGCACACTGCAACCCCTCAAACACTCCAGCTATTGCAGGCAGTCCCACCACTGTTATAGTGGGGATTTCTACCAGAATTAAGGCAAGCAATGTTTGACACAGTTATTCACAGATCACAAAACAAATTGTCTCCCACACATTAATAACGAATCCACAAACACTGTGAAAGCTACAGTTATCTTCAACACAAGAGATTCTAAACAGGACCTTGACTTTGCCAAACAATTTTCATCCTTTTGTGGTCTCACAAGTGTACAGAACTGCAGTCAATTAAAAAAAATCCCCCTGCCCCCATTTCCAAAAGTATTTTAATTGAATAAAACAGCTTCTTTCACAGTGTTCCGTCTAGATTCTGTCTTGTACATTCCACCACTGCTCATCCAAGAAGATATCAACCCATTCCCATTGAACTTAAGAACAGTGACAGCGATGCTCGAGCACATAATTCACATACTGCATTCAGATTACACTACACTACAAAAGCTCGTCCCTCCTTAGAGCTACATAACGAAGGTTAACGAGACTGAGGAAGTTTCTCATACAGAGAATAACATCTGTGCAGTTCGTTGCTCACTGTTTAAAAAACCTAAACTAGAGCTGATACCATAAAGCTTCAATCACAGGAGGTATGGTATCAGAAGGGTCAAGAAACTCATCCTCTACTGTGAAAGTACAATATTGTAATTAATACTCCACAAGATCTATTTTGACATCTTGTTGTGGCAAAGGCTGTTTTTCTTTTCCCAGGGATTTTGCACAGGTCCTATCTTGTTAGCGGGTTTTTAACATAAGCAGCAATTAAAAAAAATCATCCAAGTTGAAAGAAGGGAGAGAAAATTACCCCAGAGGGTCCATTTTAACAGAAAATACACTTACGGTTTAAAAGAAGAATGCCCAAAATACGTCTTCAGGCACGTGATGTGGCTTTCACTAGGTACTGGCAGCAATGGATCTTTCATGGGAGAGAGGAGAAAAACACCTCACCTGTGATTCAGTTTTAAAAAGACAGCACTGACCTGGCAAACAGAGGTCTGCTCATGGTTAGTGACGCCCAGGGCCAAGGATCTGGGCAACTCCAGGGAAAACAGACAACTCTAAAGATATTTACAGGCTAGAATAAAGGTCTAAAACAGCAAACAGGATCCTCAGAGACCCCGCATGAGGAGGAGAACATATGGCTTGATTACTGATATAATGAAGGAATAGGTATTGTACTGCATAGCTGTGTTATTTGGAACTTGTTCAGATGAGGTGCTAGAGATGTTTTACCAAGCATGCTGGTAAAGACCCCTCTGAAGTTACACCAATCAACACCCAACACTGCTAGCTGCTAACAAAGTCATGGTCCAAAAGTGACATAGAAGGGAATATTGATCTTGCTGTGAATGCTGCAGAAACATTTTCAAGGCCTCTGTTGAAATTTTTAATTAATATTCAGCAGTAGAAAACACGACGTTTCCACCCAGTTTTAGTCTGCTGGGCAAGCACACACTCTCTGCAACAGTCTGTCTGGCTATTGGTTAGAGAGCACCGAATACGTCCCCATCAAGCAGCCCACATTCTGCTTGGAAGCAGCAAGCAGCTCTTCTCCTGGCCAACACTGTTTATTTCATTGGCAAAGCCCACAGCCTCACACAGCCAGAGAAGGAAGCTTTCACACGCTGACCATCCAAACAAGCCAAGCGATATCGCATCTCATGCTCCAGCCTCTTTTCCCCATTTCATTTGTCGACATAGGGCCAACTCCAAAGCACTAAGTCAAGATCATCATCAAGCCAGAACTTCCCAAGTATTCTACCAGGAAGGAGTAGAATCTTCTACTCTGCTGTGTTCTGAATAAGTCCCCTCAATTCTGCATCACCTCCAAATTCCCAGATCAGTTTTACTTTCATTAAGCATACATAAATGCTAGTCATCATGACAGAAGTCAACTATGTTTTGCCAAGGACACCTTTAAATTTTCACCCTGGCACACAGACAAGTACTCCTTTGAAACCCAGAGGGGCCTTAACTTTCTGCTCTAAGAAACCAAGCACAAAATGTTGCTTTGCTTCCACATCTGCTTCTATAGACAGTGAATATTTTTATCTAATTATGCACTATGATTTAAAACATACCAAAACATTCTTCTTCTTCCTCAATGCCTTCATCTTCATCACCATCTGGTCCAATGTTGAATTTTGTGTCAGGGGTTTTCCTGGCTTTATTGGATTCTTTTTCAGTTGAAACTCCTTTAGAAGTATCTACATCTTCTAAAGACTGAGAAATCAGGAGGAAAAGTTATTTCAGACCATGAAAAAGTAGCTACAATGCATGTCTGGAGTAATATGACATAGGGACATGTGAGTTTTAATCTACCTACAGCATAACTTAGATCTATTGGCACACAGCACAAAAAGCTCAGTGGTCAAACTAAATCAGTATCATTCAAATTCCGAGAGCCACTTCCTGGGTACCATTACAGTGGGTTTTGTTTCTTTTTGCAAAAAGATCTTTGAAATTTTGCAGACATTAAAATCTGTTACCTTATAAACGCAGAGATTGGGTTTTTGGATTTGCTTTTGAACTTTCAACTAGATGAAGGTGTAAGTTCCCCTGAGAAGTGACTTAGGAAGTTGATCATAGAACACAGAAAGGATTGGACCCCAGCGCCATGTTATACTTGCTTCCAAAATATGGTACTCTGAGGAAAACTAAAACAAACCCCTTCTATTCAAGTTAACTATTTTGACCAAAGTTACATCTATAGAAGATTGATGTGCAGCACTAAGAACCACCCAGAAGAGACCTGGTCCTTCCCCAGAAGAAAAAGGTCTGGGGGAAAAAAGTTAAGTTGCTACCTATTTAGCCGCAAGCAACCCATTTAACCTTCACATGTGTACAAGAACACAATCACTTGTGACTGCTCTGGTGGAAACATTGTCACTTGACTGAGAATACATATAGCACAATCTGGAGAATCAGGAAAAAAGCCAGCATAAAGAAAAATAAGACTCAACTCTGAATCTTCTTTTCAAGAAAGAAAAGCTATACCAGTGAAAACACTTCGAGAGGCTTGCAAAATACAGCTGCAGGGCAGTTTGTCCCAGAGCCCAGGTTAGCAGCTCCTGCAGTACACAAACCACCCTGTCGGCTCAACACCTCAGACAGGGGTCTGAATGCCAGACACTTGGAGCAGATCGGTTTTATGACACAGTACCTACACAAATGCAGTAAGCAGGCTGATGAAGTCCAAGCCAGTATAGTAACGATGCAGTAGGATGCAAGTGATATTGAAGTCTAAGACGAGTAAATTGAATTCTTTAGGCAACCACACATTCATCCATCTTCTGTCCACCTTCTGTAAGCAACATCATTGTGCTTCATCTTCCCTCCCCTCAACTACACTGTGCTCCACTCTCTTGGTGACCCAAGAGCACCATTACCAAAAACATTAAGAATCAAAACCCTGAGGCACTCACTTTAAGCATCTCCATTTCCAGTTCTTCATCACTTTCAATGACATAGGAGACATTCTGTTCGTTGTCTGTGGAGAATGCTTCCTAAGAAAAAAAAGTATTGTCTTATCAGCAGAGTTCTTTTATTTTACCCACAACCTTTCAACCTTCTGTATGTACTATAAACCATTTTGGCATATGCTTTTACTTGTTACCAAAAATAACTAAGCTCTGAAGCCTGCCCATTAAAAAACCACTGAAAGAAGCACAAGAGCAGAAGAAGGCCCTATAGTAAGAGAAAAAAACAGTAGTACCACTGGATGTGCGAAACACTTTGAACATAAGGAAACTACAATCTGATTTAAGAGGCATCAATCTACATTCAGCGGTCACTAGAAGGACTGTTATTTACAGGTTTATTAGAAAAAGATCTGCTTTTTATTGATGACCAAGCTGGAGACACTTGAGTGCAAAATTTGTCCCCAAACTGCATATTAGCAACTGAATGAGGAAGACTAACCAGACTACCTACAGCTTCCGTGCTCTAATCCTTCCAACCACATTACTGAAGAGTGGCTAAGTGCTTGACTACCTCCATAAATATTTTCCAGACTCTGAGCCCTTCTTCCAGCCTGCCTTAATGTTCTCTCAGGAACAGAGCTTTTTAAAATCATGAGGGAAATTAAGGACAAGACTGCTTCCTCTGCTGCGTGTCCATGATTAATGAAGGCTTTTCTCATTACCTCAAGTGCAGTTTTGTCAAACAATTCTTTTGCAGCCTGATGTTCCAACATCTGAAGTTCTTGCTCAGTGATGTCTAGAGACATGAAGTCATCTGCTTTGTCCTTAGAGTTGGCTGCTGCAGCCCCATCTTCCACAACCGTGTCACCTCTCTCTGCCTCCTCTTCATTATCATCTCCCTCCCAGAAGCCAGCTAGTGTAGCATCAGAGCAGAAGTTGAAGTCACCTTGAAGCTGTTTAGCAAATTCAGGCTTTTCAACTTTTTCTGTTTCCACCTTTGCTGACTCCACTTCAGGATCTGTTGGAGTTGCTCCACAGCTCCTCTCCAGTACAGAAGGGGAACCTGAACCAAAGAGCGTGCTTCTTAAGGCACTTACATTCTCTGATATGTCAGCCAATATTTCTGCAGCCCTAGAAGGTAAAACAAGAAATTTAAACCAAAGTGATAAAGGCAGTTACAACACACATCTCAGCCAGAAGAAGATCCAAGGATTCTAAAGTGGTCTACTTCTCCAGACAGAATTTGTCCAAAACTTCACATATAAAGGCTCACTCATATGCAATTGGCATTTCACTTCTGTGAGAAGAAAAACAAAGTTCTTTACACTGAAGAAATCCTATAAAGAATGTCTGAAAACACCGTTTGTGGTATTGCCCCCATGCTTGTATTACTATCAAGTCTCCAGACTTCTAGCAGTTGGTCTCGCGAGAGTCTTGAGTATTTATAAGAGAAGGTCTTGCTATTCATTTCAGAAAGAAGAAACAGATTCAGCGAAGTTCAGTGTCAAACCCACTGCACTTATAACAGCAAAAATCTATGTTCCTACAAAAAAGACAATATTTTCCCATTGAGTGTAGTGTGCTTTCATTTTTTGGAAAAGGATGGACAGATAACAGAGACAGCTGTCAACACACACATATTTAGCCATGTGGGACCTCAGGGATCAAGAATAACACATTGATCTTAGAGGTAAAGTAGAAACAGGATGGCAGAAACCTAACCTCTGCATATTTTCCAGTTGTCCAGCAGATCCAGGGATGCGAGCAGCCAGGTCTGTTATCTCTTTAGCTAGGGAAGTCAAGCGCTCCTTCACACTCTCTGACAACATGTCATCTGTAAGGAGTGCCAGAGTTATTTCACAATAATTGAGGTCTAACATCTATATGCAAAGAAGTTGCGTTCAAGTAACTGCATTTATACAAGATCTACAGCTGACTTTTCCAGTGTTTAAAATTCAAGTACATGGAATTAGGCCAAGCTTCCATCTACTTCAGCATTGCATCTCTTCCAGTGGCCTGTTATGCATGCTCAGGGAAAAAGGATACAGAACATGATCACCACAAAGTGATCCTTCCCCAGTATACCTGCAGCTTCCAGGAAAGAGCTGCTAACACAGATATGCTGACTAAACCAAAGCCAAAAGCTGCCCCTCATTAAGGGGATAGCATTGCCACTTCAGTCTTTAATAGAAAAGTAAAATTAAGCCAATATAAACAGGAAAGGAACTTCCCCTCACATCTTTTTCAACCATAAGCTACATGGAATACTTGATTTTCCTTATGAAGCACCAAACTGAACGAATACTAAGATTTTAGAATCACTTTTCTAACCAAATAAATAATGCTAAGCTCCTCTAAAAAACCTGGGTCCTATTTATATGCCTCAAGAAAACATTTATTTTCTGTGATTTTATTTCTTCTTCACTAGATTTTTGCCTTTGCATCAGTAGAATTGAAATTAACTCACTGAAGTGTTGCCATAAACAAAATGGAATGGAAGCAGGAATTCTTACTGTATCTAGATACAGTAGAAAAAAACAACACACAAAGACTGCATTCCTACATCACTACAGAAAACAGTTATGCAGTGTGGTAACCCAGGTCATCTAAACAACCTTTAGTCTGTGCTCTCTGGAAGCGACCGCTAATCACCCAGAAGCCAGACAATCCTGACAAAGATGCTATGGCAAACCTGTTGGAAAATTGAATATTCGATTGTATATTGAATAAATTCCTTATGCTTGAATATATAATTTACCTCTTCTTACATAAAATAAATTCCGGTCGTTGTTATTCATGTTTTTCAGTTTTTGATAAATGATGAAGCCAGCCTGCAAAAGAAAGGAAACAAAATTATTAATACTCAGTGCTTTGCAGAGAAACAACATCTTAGAGACCTAACAAAAATTCCCCAAGGATTAATTCAGCAAACCACAGCGTGAATACATTGTGAACATCAAACCCAGTGGCTGGCCAATGCCATATGATGATCAACGGTCTGCACTGTTCATCATGGCCAGGTTACGTTTTACAGAATGCTCTGCAAAAAGCAGAGCATTGACTTGGGGTCCACACTGTAGTGGATATTCTTATCTAGATCCCAACACGGTTATCTTATATAGCCAGGTGCAATGGGGAGCTGCAAGCACCCTGCTCTCAGCCTCACCACCTGCTCCACCTCATTCAGATTTTACGTAGTGCTCCAAGAGAATAACTATGAACCTACCAAGATAGGCTCTGTGTGCTTAATATTTCCCTTGACATGAATAATAATTTCTAAGAGGAAAATGTAGCCTAAAGCCAGGAATGTGCTAATTAGGCTACACATGTTAACCAAAGCATCTTAAAGAGGAAAAAGAAAGAAACGAGTCACTCCATGTTCCTGTGAGGCTCCAAAAGGCAGAAGAGAGCACAGAGAGAAAGAAGCATTGCCTGGAAAAAGCTGGCTACAAGAGCTGCTCTAGGCACTAGCTTCTTTCCTTACTGGTTTGGGTCTTAACAGGTGCTAAACCCTTTAGAGTTCAATATTTAATGAAACTAGAAAAAATCCAATGTGTCCTGAGTCAGAAAAGAAAAGTTACCTCTGTCCCACTTCCCTGCCTCCATCAAACCTCATCACAGAAATAAAAGCTTGAGAGCATTTTATTTTGCTGCCATAAAGAATAATTTTCTCCCAGGAAGCAGGCAGCAGCACATGAGTAAATCCCTTCACAGAGCAGCAGGAAAACTACGCTTTCTTCAAAATGGTGAAGAAGCAGAGAATTCTACAGAGCAACAAAAATTCACATGCAACTAAATTACTCTTCCTGGTAATCCATACTGTGGTTCTGCTCTATTAACCACTGCAGAAGGTTACATTTCTTGCAAGTTGCTTATTAATCTTATGTATTATATTTAGTAGGATTTTGGTTTGTAAGCAGCTCAAGAAAGATGAACAAGACTCCCAGAAGAAAACACATCCAAATGCGCTCACAAGCTACATTGAATACCTGCAGACAAGGGAACAAAAAATAATTATGTACTCTTCATTTCCACATGCAATTATTGTATTTTATTACACAGCAGCCATGTTACACTGAGGTGGCATAATCACGCTGCAAGAATTTAGGCTTACTCCATACAGACAGATCTAAAATTCACCCAATTGCTCCATCAAAACTCACTTCCCTGAGGAGACATCTTGGAGTGGGAAACAGACAGACACTCCCCAGGCATACTTGTGGGTGCCAGTTTTACTTGGCACACTCAGAACTTCCAGGAGCTTTGCTTCATGAACAGACCTCACTAAAAAGGCAAATATTCTAACATCACGAAATGTTAAGAGGCAGGGATCTCACAGGAGGTTCAAGGCTGCTGTGGAATGGGGAAATGTTCACTGCAACATCATCAAGTGCCTCAGCAACAAGACAGGCTACCGAGTCAGGACAAGCTGGACCATCTTCACAAAGATCATCTTAGGAAGCTCTGAGTTTTAAAAACTTAAGACAGACAAGGAATTGGATGGTAGCCTACTTGGTGGCATTTCCACCTTTAAGCATCCCAGTATGAACAATGGACCTCAGTCTTTCTAAGTTCATTATATTCTGCAGCAGAAACGCATTAAAAGCAGCAGCTAACAGCACATTAGAGATGGAACTTATTGATGTCAGTGGAATAGTGATATCCTCTTGTACGTACATAGGCATCTGTGGCTGCATACAGTTTCTGCTCCTCGCTGAGTGGAAACTCTTCCCAGTTACTACAGCGGACAGACTTATCCTTTAAAAGCTGCTTGCCAAAAAGGTGCTTTACCAGACCATTTAGACTCCATATCTCCTTACACTTCAGCTGTGGAAAGAAAAAAAGAATGGAGGATTCGTTTAAAGTGGAAAGCAATTGGACCTGGCAGAATACATCCATAGAAGCGACAAATCGTACTTAATTCCCCATTAGAAGCAAAGAGCTCTGGGTTAATCAGAAGGGAATAGTTTCTCAAAGGAGTGACTCTTCTCCAGGCCTTAATTCTGCCCTCATCATACTAGAAGGTAGTTTGGCCATCTGAAAGCTGTACTTCCCTGCCCTGAAACTGTATTGTTAGAGGCCATACCTACACTGTCACGCTGGAAAGCCTGCATTAGGGCCAGAGGAGTCCATGCAATGTGAGGTAAAATTGTCACTCTAGCAAAAATAGCAAATATCCATAACACTGTAGGCTCCAGGTTGATAAAATAAAAGCCATAGACTTAAAACAGTAACCTTTTTCTCCTCCAGGATTTTTCTAACATTTGTGTTTCTAGTTAGGGAAACTCAGTATCAAACAGCAGGAACTTATTTAATATAAGCATAGGAATATTAAAGTCTGCCTGTGCTTTATCATCTTTTTCAAGTCCAAAACCAACTGCGAGCTAAAGAGCACAGTTACAGACCACTTTTCTGTGAGCTGGGAAGCAGTTGTTTCATCAGAATTCTCTAGAAGTCATACCATCGCGCTATTCTTTTCAATAGCTTTTGTAATCCTACTCAAAGTTGCTACACACTATTGTCTCAACAGCCAGTTTGGGAAGATTTCCTTCAGACCCCAAGGACTCAGGACTCACAGGCACAGCCTTGAGCTATTCCAACTTGCAAAACACACAAAACTGTCAAGCTTAACAGTGTCAGTGCAGCATTACCAGCTCATCCCTTTAAATATGGTAAAAAATCCTGCCAATTGTTCATTTTAGGTTCACCCAGGGCCCCCCCTTGCATTGAGCCATTATATATAACACTATTCTTCGTTCTCTAAGTCTTCACTTTCAAGTTTATTTTTTGTTAGTTTTCTCTTTAGCAGAAGACTTTAAATCAGCTATCAGAGATCACATTGCTATTCTTCATAGCTAATTATTCTGGAGCTGCATGCTGGCATTAAAAAGAAAAGGAGGTGGGATGTGAACAGACAAAACTAACTCTGAAAAGAAACAGCTCCTTTGGTTGTTAGAGCAAAACAGTTTAATTTGTACAACTTCCAACAAAATAGGAAACAAAACCTCAAGGTGGCTCATATGGAGAGCAGTGCCCCAAATGGTGGTGAGGTACTGCATTCCCCTCTCCCCCACTGTGATTTAATCACACAAGGCACACAAAGCACAGAACAGAGAAAGGTATCAGTAGTGTTATTTCTGGGCATAAATCTCTGTCCTCCACCAGGAAATAGCAATTGTTGCTATTAACCTACCAAACCAAACAAAAAAAATGCACAGAAAGAAAAAGAAGTGCAAGTAACACCGTGAACAGGTAAGGAAAAGCCCTGCATATACAAAGGACAGAAAAGCTTTCAGGCACAGACTGGAAACAGGAATGGCAGGATGATTTGCAGGGTAATGAACCTTTTGCTCTCTTCCCTAAAAAGGCAGCACAGACATCCCTACATCAATAGCTATCTAACCAAAGTACAACTGAACTGAAATTCAGGGTGCGCCAGATGCAACGCTACTTCTGAACAATGGGGTCATCAGTCTCTGGAAACTGCACCCACACGGGAGCAGAGGCCACACCAACTTCATAGGGATGGAGAAGCTGTTTCTACAGCTTCAGACTGTGTGGCAAACACCTCTGTATGGTGGAAGACCTTGATGATTCCTTGCAGCACCAAGTAAGCCATGGCAGGAGGGCTGCCTCCCTTCAGATAGGCACTGATCCTTCACTGCCTCCACAGCATTTCTTACATCCTGTTTTAGAGGTCTGGCTGCTGCTGGGACGAGAACCTCATCATTGGCAGAACCCTGACTTGACAGAATCTGGCAATTCCCATTGCTCAGGAGAAGAGAAAATGCACCTGCAGCTGGATTAAAAAGCTATACCTTGTGAATTCAAAAGGTGAACAGACTGAAATGGGCAAATGTTCAGTAAGAACTGGCTCACTAAGACAGACAGTTCTTTCTAGAGAGTTCTTTTTAAGGTTGTTTTTAAAAATAAGTTACAATACATCTCTGTTTTATGCTACAGAATACATTTGCTATCAGAATTGAACTCCTATGAAGACAAGGAAGCCTCCTTTTGCATAGCACAAATAAGATTCCCTCCCACAACAAAAAGGTTTTAAGTTTTACTTTCTCATTAGCCATGTCAGCCAGCTCCACAAAGCTCTTCAGTCTGATTTCAAAGTCACTCATCAGCTTCCATTGATCTCCCTCAATTCCTACGCCAACCTTTTTAATTGTTTCATCTTCGAGCAGCCTTTTGAGTCCCTTGGGAAAACCTAAAATAGATTAAGCCCAAACATGAGAAACTTAATACTGGAAGATGCATGAAAGTCTAATGGAAATGACAAAATCCTAGCACAAAGGCTACTGGCAAAAAACGGTGCTTTTAGAGGAAAAACTCCCACATCTGCTGTTTATGTGACTGGCTGGGCCCTGCAAGGACTGGAAACACCAACTGGGAGTAATGCAGTATGTGCAGACAAGCAGGAGTGAAATGCCTGAAATAAGCAAATTCATTCTGCATCTGAAAATGAATCAAGTAAAAAAAAAAAAGTCTTATTTAATTTGTCTTAAATCACATAACGAAAAGGCAATCGCTAACTGGAAAATATATTTTAATTCTCATGAAACCAAATGCAATACTATTTTACTATTTTCCACATTATTCCTTCCCCATTTTTGATATTTCTCATTCCTGGGGCTTAGCTTAAATCATAACCAAGGGGAATGACGAGGAAAAAAGATTTTGGGGAGGCACACTCAGTGCTACCAGTGGGCTAGTCCAATAGCATTTGGAAAACAATTCACCAACCAGATCCTCCACCAAGCCCAGACAAGTAAGTCTTCGAAGGAAGAAAAAAAAAATTAAAGGATGAACACAGACACTAAGTAGTATATTTTGATTTATCCCAAACTGATGGCACAGCAATACCAGATCAAAGGATATTTTCAAGTTTACAGAACTGAATAAAAGCGTGCATCTTTTATATTTGGTTTTCTGCAGGAGGGAACAGACACAGAAATATCATATGTGAACAAATGCAGACTCTTTTCTTCCCTCTGTGCTTGTTTCCATTTAAAATTCAAAGCATTTCGTTTAAATAAATACCTCTGGCAACCCAGAGCAAGATAACTTGAACTAGCCTCAGGTGCAAATCAAGTACCTACAAGCACACACTACTGCATAAATGCAGAGTACTTGGTATCTGGGTTGGTTCTGATCTCAAAGTTCACCTTTCCACTACTGTATTTATAGCCTTCAAAAATCAGTGATGCAGACTGTTGTTTTACACACCAATTTGCAGCTATAGCCACAGCTGGCTGTGTCACAGACTGAAGTTGCAGGTCCAATTCAAAACATTGGAAAATGAATCTTAAAATCCACAAAAAATTAGTAGCCTGGTGCTGTGTGATGCAGACAAAGCACAATATTGCCAAAACACCTCAGCCATAAGGCAATATAGGAAATCTTCTGTAGAGGAGACAAACACAGCTGAGCTGAATAAAAACCTACAAATTACGCTGGTGACTTAGTGAACAAGGGATTTTCACCTACAAATATTATCAGTAAAATCTTCAAGGACAGGAGCTTCCCAGTAAAGAACTTGTGCTGCATTTCCACCACCTCATTTCTAGAAAAATGACAAAAGGGGTCTCCAAAAAAGGGGGTCTCCAAAAAAGGGGGTCTCCAAAAAAGGGGGTCTCCAAAAAAGGGGGTCTCCAAAAAAGGGGGTCTCCAAAAAAGGGGGTCTCCAAAAAAGGGGGTCTCCAAAAAAGGGGGTCTCCAAAAAAGGGGGTCTCCAAAAAAGGGGGTCTCCAAAAAAGGGGGTCTCCAAAAAAGGGGGTCTCCAAAAAAGGCCATATTGTATTCGACATCTCCAAGGGAGAAAAGATTAAGAACTGGGAAATTGTTAAGAATCTTCCTAATAAATACATGTAATTTTCATCCTTTATACACAGTTCAAGAACTCTTCACTCTCTCCCTCCTGCAGAAGGAAGCAGCATTTTTCTTGCAACAACAGTAAGTCCTATCCAACTGGGTAATTCCGCCAGCGTCTACAGTTCTGTAGATGAAATGGATTCTGTATAATAATCAGAAACTGGTTGTGGTTCCTGCAAAAAGGCTGACATGTCACTCTGGTTAAAGTGCATCTCCCGTTGGCAAGAACAGAAAAGACTGAGAAGGAAACCCCATCTTCTGCTGTAACAAACAAATGTACTTAGCTCCAACACACAAACATCTTCACTGGCAGAATCAAAAGTATTTCAGCTCTTTACAACTCTTCTTCCCTTTGTTTCCTTTCCTCAAATTTTTTCCTTTTGTGCACTTGTACCTTTCTGCCTCCCGGATTGAATAACCTCCAGCAATTAAATTTTCCACTCCATTTGCTACAAATGACAAAGGCTTGAACACTGACATTAAAATTATCGCTATTATACCTCAGCATGCACCCCCCCAGGGAAATCAGAGACATCTCACAGGCACAATTTCAATCTAATGTTCCAACCAAAGGTTATAAAATTGCAGCCTCCTTCCCTCATTCCTATTTTCCCTATTTGGAAGGGTTTTTTTTCACATCTGTAATGAATTCAGACTGCTGAGTGCATGCTCTCCTCTCCCCACAGCTGCCATCACATCAGGTATCCAGTATTATTTCCGCAAACAAATGTCACAAAAGGCAGGTATCAGGAACAAAGAGCCACCATTTTTGTGGTGTTTTGGTACTGAAGCCAAAAAAAAATCCACAACCCACTAAATTTAGGTTTGCTGTTTATTTTGGCACTAAACAGAAAGCTCATTATGTGAGCAGGGAATTAAATTAAAAAAATTGAATTGAAATATTCTTTCCCAGGGAGAAAAATAATCCTCAAGCAATATTCCTTTTGTCCTGTTCAGAACCTAAAACACTGTGCCAGCACACAGGGCAACACTTGGGCTAAGATCCTCTTGAGGCAATACTCATAGAATAAATCTCTTTATTAGAGGCAGGAAAGGGTAGAAGGATGGATTTTTACTATCCAAAGTAGTGTGAAATATCAGCTATTGCTCAAGGCTTAAGGTCAAAATCAAATGAAACAGAGGGCAATGCATGCCCTAACAAAAAAGAAAGGAAGTACAGTACCTGACATTGAAGACACATGAAACAAATAACACTTCTCCTCCGTTACACATATCTGGATTAAGGCTATTTTTGCCATTTTTCCTTTAGCGTACGACGGTGGCCACTCAATATCAAATCCAACAGCAGCCCCATCTGACAAACTCTGCCTGGAAAGAAATGAATTTTCTTCACATTTATCAATTCTTCTGCCAGTATTTAAAAGATCAGGCTTAAGCAATCTTACGTTGAGATGATTACGAGGAATCCCAACTGGTACATCTTTCCTTTCAGACACAGAGGACACGGAAAACACTTCAAAATCAAGATTGTAAGGAGGTTAAACTCCTGCTGGTCCCAAAAGCTACAAGAAACCCTTGAAGCCTTAGCAGATCCTACCACATGCAAACAGTAGCATAGCAAGCTTCAGGAAGCAGCCAAACAGAAACTATTCTATCTTCTTTTGTATTTCCTTGACAGCCTGTTCTTTATCTATCCCATTGCACTCAAAGTTTTGTATAGAATTTTTACCCTGTGATATGAACTGTACCATGCATAAAGGGGGGGAATTAATAACGATCTATTTGCATCATGAATTTACTACCTTTCCTCC
This sequence comes from Dromococcyx pavoninus, assembly GCA_033558185.1. Classification (NCBI taxonomy): domain Eukaryota; kingdom Metazoa; phylum Chordata; class Aves; order Cuculiformes; family Neomorphidae; genus Dromococcyx; species Dromococcyx pavoninus. The sequence continues at coordinate 137,862 of JAUMJL010001901.1, forward strand.
AAAATACAGCCCCCCTGTTATAAATACATATGCTCCATTTCTTACAGGTCATGCTTCCCCGCAAACTCCTTGAAGTTCATGGTATTATCCCTATTGCGAAAGGAAAGCAACCTGCGTTACAGCCTTTGCTGCTTCTGTCTAAAGGGACTGCAAGGTTTGGTGATAGCATCTCCCGCAGAAAGACCAGATGGGAAACTACGACTGCAAAGCACAACAGAAAAGTATTTATGAACCACCATATGCTGTACACAAACCATGATCACAGAATCATAGAAACATACAATGTCCTGAGTTGGAAGGGACCCACAAGGATCATCGAGTCCAACTCCTGTCCATGCACAGCACAACCCCAACATTGCCACCATGTGGATGAAGGCATTGGCCAAATGGTTCTTGAATACTGTCAGGAGCCGTGACTGCTTCCCTGGGAAGCTGTTCCAGTGTTCCACAACCCTCTGGGGTGAAGCACTTCTTCATAACGCTCAACTTAAACATCTCCTGGCACATCTTCCTGTCAGCACCTCGACTTCCTGTCACTGGTCACCAGCAAGAATTGATCAGCACCTGCTCCTCTTCCTTCCCTTGTGAGGAAACAGTTAACAGCTATGAGGTCCCCCCTCACTCTCCTCTTCTCCAGGCTGAACAGACTAAGTGACTTCAGCCTCTCCTCATACTAGTCCTCTAGACCCTTCGGCAGCTTTGTGGCCTTCTCTCACAGGGATAATTCACCATCATGAGAAACAGGTTCAATTCGCACTTGCCATGCAAAACAAGATAGCTGACACAATCAGATGTTTTCTTGGCCAAGCTGTTGAGCTCTGGACACACCAAATGCATAATCAGACAGGAGGAGAGCAAGAGAAGAGCACAGTACTTTTCAGAAAGAAAAAAGCACTTGAAAAAAAGAAAATTGAGGGAGAGCTATTACCTGATGTCTTCCAAGAGAAGGGAACAATCGCTGGCTTCATAGCTGTAAACAACAGAGCCACGGAACTCCAGGAATGACAGCCCATCTTCCAAAACATTCCTCTGAACAGCAGACTTCTGTCAGACAACATTTGGAAGACGCTGGGTTATTGGTCACACCAAACCATGCCAGAGATGCATCAGCACTGCAACCGCCGCACACAGCTTCAACGCTGTATCCATCAATGTTGGCACCACAGCTATGGAAGCATCACAGCAGAGCTGTTGCTGCTGACTAACAACAGGGTGACACCTCCTTTCATGAAAGCATTTGGGTTCATGTCCCAATTTCTTTGCTTAACTCCAAGCTCTCAGACTGGAATTACGCAAGGCTGAGTTTTCACCTCTAGTCTAGTTGGACTCTTCCCGCCAAAGAGATTCTGTAGCTTTTCAAGAACAATGTTAGGGAAATCATCCACTTTTGACACACATCAAAAACCTCTCAACACTACCTTGAATGCTGTAGCACCCGCACATTTCAAACAAAAAATAAAATACTAAAAGAGGACAAAAATTTAAGTACTTTTTCAAGTCATTCCAATCTGGTCATGCTGAAGTCCTCTAACTCATCTCTACTTCAGTACAGCTGTGTGCACCAACTCAGTTTTCCCAATTCCTCGCTCCCACACTTCAGCCAGCCCATGTCACTTAATCCTGACATATACATGTGTGGAATCTCACAAAGGTCTAAGTAAACTCCATGCATTTAAAAGTGTGTGCAATATTTAAAAGGATCGATATCCCCATCAACCAATGAACACTAGTGTACAAATTGAAGCTTTAAGCACACAAGGTAAAGTGAAAATAACGCTCCAGCTGGCATTCCCTCCCTCTTTCAGCAGCGTACGTACAAGAAGGCATTGACTGATAAACTCTTAAACTGGTAACACTGACCTGCCTGAAAAACCTTCAGGTTCCTTAAAATATGCAAGCAAGCTACGATGGCAGTAATAGAAAACATGGTTAAGTATAACACAGGAACACCTGAAGAATAAATCTTGTCAGTCAAAAGAAGCCATGAACCAGGTTTTAATTTAGTTTCAGAAACAGTAAGTTGTCTGGAAGGGGGAGATTCTGAAACAAGCAAAGGTGCTGCTGATTCTACACTTGCACAAAATACTTCAAGTTAATGAAGGGCGAAAGTTCAATCAAAGCCCTTCCTTGAAGGGCTTGCTGAGGCAGGTTGTCACAGCACACAGCCTGCACCACAACAAAGAGATTGATCATCAAGATGTCAGATACCTCTGAGCTGCAAAACCTTCTGAAATACCAAAGTTGCGCAAACACAGAAAGCCAGAGGGCCTTACCAGAACAAAGTCCGCTGGCAGGCTCCAGCTTGAGGTCACTGTACTTTGAGCTCGCATACTAGACAGATGAAAAATCCTCAGTCCTTGCTGGTGCACAGCCCACAATACTGGGTTGAGCAATGCACCAAGAGTTTCCTTATATAAGGGTTGGTTTTGCAACTCGAATTCAGAATGGTCAGGAAGAAGGCTTCTACAGAAATGGTGTATACAGGATATTTGGTGGAAAAGGATATTTTCATTTAGAAACAGGAGACTTAACAAGCTAATTCAACCCATAACAACGCAAGAAGTATCTAAATTTAATCACAGTTCATAGGACAACCTGAGGAACCTGAACACAATCAAGTCTATGGGATCTTATCCCAGAGTCTCAAGGGAATCAGCCAATGTGGTTGCCAAGCCACTCTCCATGATATCTGAAAAGTCATGGCAATCGGGGGAAGTCCCTTGTGACTGGAAGAACGGCAACATTGTGCCCATTTTTAAAAAGGGTACGAAGGAGGACCTGAGAAGGCTCCAGCGAGACCTCTCATAGGCCTTCCAGTACTGAAAGGGGTCTCCAGGAAAGCTGGGGGGGGGACTTTTACAATGACAAGTAGTGATAGGACAAGGGGAAATGGCTTTAAACTGCAAGGGGGAAGATTTAGATTAGCCATTAGGAAGAAATTCTTCACAATAAGGGTAGTGAGGCCCTGGCACAGGTTGCCCAGGGAAGCTGTGGATGTCCCCTCCCTGGAGGTGTTCAAGACCACGTTGGATAGGGTCTTGAGCAGCTTGGTCTGGTAGGAGGTGTCCCTGCCCATGGCAGGGGGGACGGAACTGGATGGGCTTTAAGGCCCCTTCCAACTCAAACAATTCTATGATTCTCTGACAAACTAGCTGTAAAAATTCCCAGATCCCAGTGGAGCAGGTCTAACTAAAAGCATGTGGTCCAATGCTGTTTTATTATGCAGCCGGTAACCAATGACACTTCCATCTCATGGTAACACACCTTTTTATCACCCAGAACTCCTTCTTGGTCCTGCGCAAGCATCCACTGTGGATATTTATTCAGCAGACTGGTAGCTGGCAAATCCATTTCATTCATTTTCTCCACATTTCTGTTAGTTTTACATAAAAAAAGAACAAAACACAGGACATTCAATATTTTGTAAAGAAATAAGCTGTTATTGTTATCGGGCAGAACAACATTAGGAAATGTCACTACTTTGATTTTAAAATGCTTTGTGCACAAGAATGGGAATTTATAGAGCTGCCTACATTAAAAGGCAGAAGAGCTTCAGGCATTACAGTAAGGAAAACAAGAAGAAAAACCAGGAAAACCTCTTAAAATCCTTCTGGGAAAGAAAGTTCAGTCTAGTTTTATGAAGATAAGGGACTCAGAACAGAAGAGTGCACACATAGCTATCTCTGGTCAACACAGCCCTCCTTAATTAGGCAAACTGAGCTGGTGTTTTAGATCACAGCATAGGAACCAGCCACCTCCCTTAAAAACGTCAAGATATATTTTCTGACAATCTGAAAAAGCTAATTCCAAACAAGAACTATCACAACCATTGCCAGCTGCATTTCTGGCATAGGACATCAGGGCTGGGAGCCCAAAACCAAGATAAGGAAAACCACACAGAATTTCAAGGGGAAACGACATCCAAACAAGGCAGAGGCTACCTAAGCTGTCTGGTGCAGACTGGGTGATGGCTAAGGTCACTTAGGAATTCAAACAAAATGAGCTCACCAAGCAGATGTGGCCTATTCCCAAGGGATCACAAAGTCGGACACATTCCCTGGAAGGCGAAGGCACTCCACAGAGATGTCAGAAGAGATTTAAGCAAGGAAGACACACTGCCTGAAACAGCAGGAGATCTTCAGCCCCGACGACTGGGTTTTCTTTCAAGGAAGTGGAAGAGGATTCCTTGGTTGTGAGCAAACAAGGCCTGGATTAGAGTTGTCCTGGCTTCTCCCCGGACTGCTTCTAGCATGGTTTAGGAATCCTCCTGGAGATGGAACAAAACAGATCACAAAGAAGACCTTTCTCACGCTGCTTCTTCCCACCAGTACTCAGGTGCTCAATACACATTAACAACAAAACCAGACTACTGTTTTCCAGCTGCACTTCCTCGCCAACAAGAAAGGACAAATCCGAGGCAAATCATGCTGTTTCAGTTCTCCAGTACTCATAAATGCCTGTAATTTTGTAATTTATTACCTAGGCTCAGCAGAATTTTCCCCTTAGTTAAAAGTCGACTTCTGCAGTAGCAGAACCAACCACCACCTCCAAGAAAACTTCAGGAAGGATTTTAACACTAAAACTAGCATAAAACAGTCAGAGCAAAGTGCCTTAAACGATGGACACACTGCAGCACCCACGTCTGCAGGACCCGTCCCTTGTCCCCATCTCATGCCCCTAGCATCCACCCTATGACCCCCAGCGCTCTCCCCGCACCTACCCCACATACCCTGATATGCCCTAGTACCCACCCCACATACCCCGATATGCCCTAGTACCCACCCCACATACCCCCACACTCCCTAACACCCTCTCTGCACCCACCCCACGTCCACCTCACACCCCCAGTACCCATCCTCTACCTACCCCACACCCCCAGCACCCTCGCCATGTCCCCCAGCACCCACCTCATAACGCCCAGCACCCTCCCCACATCCACTCCGCCTCCCTTGTTCCCACCCCAAGTCCCCCCACATCCCCCAGCACCCACCCCATGTCCTCCTACACTCCCCAGCGCCTACCCCACACTCATCCCATGCCCCCAGCACCCAACACGTGTCCCCAGTACCCTCCCCATGTCCCTGTACGTCCCCAATGCCCTCCCCACGTTTCCTACATCACCCAGTGCTCACTCCGTCTGCCCCCCCGTCCTCCAGCAGCTCCCCTGCACTCAACCGACATCCCTCAGCGTGCACCTCGCACCCACATCTCTCAGCTCCGTCCCCACCTCATGCCCTCAAGTGCCCTACCTGCACCTACTCCATAGACCCTCCAGGGTCCTCCCCTTATGCCCCCAGTGTCCTCCTCGCACCCACTTCACGCCCCCAGTGCCCTCTCCACACACTCCCCATGTCCCCCATCACTCTCCTTGTGCTCACCTCGCACTCCCCGGTACCCTCCCCAGGTCCCCCACTGCCCTCTCCCCATCCAACCCACGCCCTCAGCGCCCTCCTTGCACCCACCCCATGCCCCCAGCGCGCCCTCTTCACAGCCCCAGCACCCAACCCCCACCTACCCCACGCCCCCAGTGCTCTCTCTGCACCCACCCCATGCCCCCAGCGCCCACCCCGCGCCCCATTCCCCAAACCCAAAGCCGGCTAGCACCTCTGCCCTCCGCTACAGGCGGCAGCAGGCGCGGAGCGGCGGCGAAGCCTCCGTAGGAGCGCCAAAACTCTTTATTTACTCACGGCGGGACCCTCTCTCCGCGGCGAGCGGTGTCGCGCACACTCAGTGTCACAGCGCGTCGCGTCATTAATACGTCACGGATCTGCCCCCAGCGGCTGCAGGAGGTTACCCGAGGTGACGCGCATGCGCAATGGAACGTGGGGCCGCGGAGCACTGTCGGAGTTGTAG
>JAUMJL010001902.1:0-18406 GCA_033558185.1 Dromococcyx pavoninus
GGCAGCGGCGCTATGGCAACAGCGGAGCTTCCGGGGCGGTGCTTCCGGTACGGTGCTATGACAACCAGAGCGCTTCCGGTACAGTGTTTCCGGGGTGGTGCTATGGCATACGGGGCGGGGCTGGGAGGGGCAGGCTGGGAGCGCGGGAGGCGGGGAGTGGCGGCCGTCGTACAGCACGCAATCCCGGACTTGGCAGCTGTACGGCCCTGGCACGGCCCTGGCCTGTTGGTCAGGCACTGGGCACGCACTGCCCAGGGAGGTGGTGGAGTCCCCATCCCTAGAGGGGCTCAAAAACGTGCAGCTGTGGCACTTCAGGACATGGTTTAGTCGGCACAGTGGGGTTGGTCTGATGGTGGCAGAGGGTTTAGAGTCTTTTCCAATCTTAATGATTCTGTGATTCTATGACACACTTACAGCCCTGTCGTTCTGACAGCCCTGGAATGCTCCCAGCCCTGACACACTGACAGCTGCAACACACTTGCAGCCGTGTCACTCGCCAGCCGTGGCACCTTCACAGCCATGACATGCTCACAGAGGTGTCATGCTTACAGCCCTGGCATCCTCACAGACACTCAATGGTGTCACACACACAGACTTGTCACACTGACAGCCATATCACCTTGTAGCTGTGTCACACTCCAGATCTGACATGCTCACAGAATGATACACTCGCAACCATGACACACTCACAACCTTGTTGCACTCCAGCAGTGACATGCTCACAACCTGGTCATGCTGACAGCTGTATCAAGCTTACACCTGTATGACACTCACAGCCACGCCACTCTCACTGCTGTATGACATAGCCATGTCACACTTACAGCTGTGTCACATTCCAGCAGTGATAGACTCACACCTATTTAGCCTGAGGGGAAGGAGCATTCCTGGGCCAGGGTGGTGGGAGAAGCACAGACACACATCCTGGGCAGTGACCATGGCTCCAAGTCCCACCACCTCCCAGCCCAAGAGCAGCTCCCGCGGGGACCCTGAGAGGTGACACTGCACACTGGAGTGATCCTGGCTGCAGGCGAATGGCCCCTGGCTGGGGCAGAAACGCTGGGTCTGGCTCCCTGCACAACCCTGTGTCCTGGGGGAGCAGCCTGGGAGGAGACACTGCAGATTTGAAACATGGTCCTTGGTGTTTCTTTAGAAGCCACAGTAAGTGATTAGCGTAGCAATCGCTGAAAGATGGGCTGCTGTCCTGTAATAGGTTGTTCCTGTCCCAGCCCATGGCCCTGTGCCAGAGCTGCCTGTACCTGGTTTAGGACAGATGTCAGCACTGAGGATGCAGGGAACTGGACTGGGAAGAGAAACTGCTCGCCTTAAGGACATAACTCCAGGTTTGATCTGCACCTCACCTAGAATTAATTTCGTGCTGATGGGGAACATCAAACTGACTGATGGTGTCCTGCTATTTCCTTGCGAACAGGACCCCAGGACAGAAGTCATGGGCTGAGAGGCCCCAGTTGATGGGGAAATACATTTGAACAGGGATAAGCCAAGCATTACTGCCCTGCTGCATGCAGGTCGCTGCCAGTATGGGGATCTGCATAATCCAGAAAGGAGCAGGAGCGCCACAGGGTCGGGGGGGCATCCTCTCCTTCCATGTCATAGCCAGGTGAAACCAAGGTACCTCACCCAGGAGACTGTCCTACCTCCGGTTAACCTTCCCTTCGTTGTCTTATCAGACTGAGCACCCTCAGTAAGAAATGTACAAGCCACCAGTGCTGTCCCCTTGGCTTTCCTCTTTGCCCTGGGCTGTCTGTTTATGGCTAATTGCTCTGCTTCTTACCTTTATCGTTCCATTTATTCCTTATTATTTGTTGCCCAAAAGTCCCTAACAGGCCTCTGAGGAAGGCACAGTGAAACATGTAGCAAAGAACAGCCTCAAGCACATTAATATTGTACAGGATGATTTTAGTGAACTCTCTGCCAGCTCAGGCCAGCCATTGCTCCAGGGAGAGCAGCTGCTTTACATCCCGTAACTGCTCTGGGAGGCAGGATTAAAAAGAGGACACGTGGCTACCTTCGAGCTTTTGTGCAAGGGTCTCAGCTCTGACAGAGGAAGCGCGGACATGGTTTTGGTGTGAAAGCTCCTCCAGCAAGTGTGCAAGCACTGCCTGGGAGTTGCACCTAGGCTGGTTTGAACCCTGCCACTACACCAGCCAGCGCCAGGCCTAGGGTGGGATGAAGAGCAGGAAGACGCCATCACCCACCCTGCGGCAGCACCTGCCAACAATTCACTCCATCCTGGAAAGCCGTTCTTGTACCCGCAGCACCAGTGTGTTTGATGGGGTTGTGGGATCACAGCCAGGGTCCCATCTGACACCCACTGCTGCTTGTGACTCTGCAGCAGTTTGCAGCATCTGGGGACAAACTCAAGCAGAGCTGCACTGGGTTTGGAATTTCAAAGCCAAGAATGTCAGTGTTGCCTTCCCAACTTCTCTGCTTGGCATAAATTTCTACAAAACTCACACTCAGGGACCTTTTTTGGTTTGGTTCCTTTTGTCACCATTTTATTTTGTGATTTATTATTTTTAAAATGTCTTAATACATAGCTAAAGCTCTGCCTTTCTTCTTGTCCTCTGTTTTTAAAACAGTGCCAAAATGTGTGGTTTTGATAGCTGCCCCCGCTTTTGTGAGGCCCTAATAAATCTGTGACTGACACCACTGCATGGGTTTACAAAACAATGAAACCAGCCGAGAGAAGGGTAAAGACACCATGGCTTTAGGGAATAATCCCACCAGAGCCTGTGAGGTTACACCAAGACACATTTTACCAGTGCCTGGTAAGCCTTCACATTTACTTACCCCTCAAAACCCTCAGAGGAGAGCAAACACAGCAGATATGCAGCAACAGCCATGAGGGAAAATCGAACAAGTCCAGGAGTGTTAAACGTGCTCTGCTACTGTCATGCAAATACATCTGGCTCAGCAGCTCAGAGACAGACTTCAAAGGAGAGAGGGGTCATTAGAATCACAGTTCAAAGAAAAAAGTGAGCAGCTGGTTTAGGCCATCTGGTAGGGGACATAAAATGGTCTCTTTCTTCCCCAGTCAGCCTGTGAAATTTTCATTAATTGTAGGAACATCTTCCAACATTAACCAACATAATATTGCTAAAAATGTAGGTCTTAATAAGTCATCAAAACTCCTGTCTTAGGAAAACAAGGTAACCGCAGTCTGGTGGGTCCTTCCCTCCCCTGTAATACAGCATGCCATAATTACAATTTTAGGTTGGTGTTTTCAAAGCAATTTAGTGGGAATTGGATTCCTCAGCTTCTTTTAAGGCCCCAGGGAAGAATGTGGATAGGATGATTCCCCAGGCTGCAGAGGAATCGCCTTCTCTATTGATTTAAAGAGCTGCATTTGGCTTAAAAACATGCACAGAAAGTGTCTTCCCTGGGCTGCATCCCTTGGGCTCATTTCTCCTGGGCTGGGTTGGCCAGCTGGGTTGTGGCTGGGATACAGGCTCAGCCCCAGGAGGACAGCCGAGCACCCCGCTGCAGCCCTGGACAGATGGCAGGGAAAGCTGCCCCCTCACTGTCACTCACAGTGGGATCCACGCTCCTCTGGGTGCCAGGGAGCAGGGTTGAGGCCAGGCCAACGCTGGCAACATTTTGCCAATCCTGTTTGGCTACAGCTTAAACAAAACCCCCTCCTCCCTGCAGCCCTCCCAGCCAAGAGCAATCCCAGCTCTGGTGGTGTAAGCACAGCTCAGCAGAAATCCCTGATTTAGCTGCTCTGATCTCAAGGCCTCCAGGAGCTCCTGGAAATTGATATTCCTGTTGAATATATGGATGAGTTCCTTGAAATTCAGGCAGGTGGTTTGATAATGCAGGGGTGGTGACAGCTGCCACGGGGAAGCCAAACTAAACAGGAGCCCTGATAAAGAACTCAAGGGCACAGCAGATACCTGCTGGCTTTGACAAAGTGACAACCTAGGAGCTGCTGCCGGTTCTCCCTGCCTCCTCCTCGCCTGTCAGATTTGTCAGCCACGTCTCTTCCTGTTAAAGGCAAAATGGAGAGGCTTCATCTTAATGTTACTGCTCTGGGAGAAAAACTGGCCCAGAATTCAGCTGGGAATTTCAGGTTTTGATCCCAGGCTTTTCTGGACACTACTGTTCCCATCAGTCCTGCCTTTGGTCCTCTTGCCTGGGACTGTCTACGTTCTACGTTCACTGTTTTTTTTGCTTCAGCAGCATTGCAAAGCAAATCAAACACCTGAACCTAGGAAAATCCCTGAACCTCTGATGTGCTCACGCATCCAGGGGAGTCCACGTGGCTGCAGCAGCTGCCTGCGTTTAGCCTGTGCCCTGCAAAGTATTGCCAAGGATTCCACACCAGTGGCATGGGTTGTGCCGTCCTCCTGAGCCATGCTGGTTCTTGGGCGACTTGCTCAGGTTGTGGAGCAGGGAGGTGGCTGGACTGAGGATAGTGGGACCGGGAAAACTTTATCTCAGGAAGGAATGGGACCTGTCCCAGGGAGTCCCCAGCCAGACAGGGTGCCTGCAAATGCGCACAGGCAGCTACTCCATCCCTGGGAGGGGGACTGAGTGAGTGCCCCTGCCTGTGATTCCCCAGGGGGACTGGCAAATTCAGCCTTGATACCTCACATTATCTCTGTGCCAAAGGTGCCTCCCACTGGCTTCCCAGCTGTTTTCCCAAGCTGCGGGCCAGCTGACAGGACAAACAGCGCTGGCTCCAGGCTTCTTTGCCACTGAACAACAGACACAAATTCCTAATCTCATTTTCTCATGCAAACCACTGCTGGGTTGTCAGGGCTGTTGCTCTAAGGCAGCAACAGAGATGGGATGTGGGGAGGGGACTGGGCATGGGGGATGGCAAGGGAAGGACCCAGCCAGGGAGCTTCCACGAGCCCTCTTTGCCTCCCCATGGGGTCCCATCATAGGAAGGGTAGCTGAACCACCCCCCAGTTCCCTGAGCCCTACTTGCTCAGGCCAACCTGCTCCTTGCCCTGGGTGCAAGTGCCCTGGTAATTTGGCTAATTAGGATAATTCCTCCCCTGCAATAAGAGCCATTAAAACTCCTTTCACATAGCAACACCTGTGAGCTGGGGTCACCAACCCTCCTGGAAACTCAGGATTCTCGGGCTGTTTCTCCTGGGAGGACTGCTGGCTTTATTTAACAAGGCTTAAATCAACTGTGTGCTCGGACTGCAGCTGAGTCTGGTGCAGAGGTCTTGGAAACTCTGCTATTGCCTCCCCCTTGTGCTCCTCTCCCGGGCTTTGTCTCCCCAGAGCTGGCAGAACCTGGGATGTTTCCATGTCTGCCTTCCCTAGGGAGGTGGGGGGCCCGGGGGACACCAGCAAAGTCTGGCTGGTGGCAGCAGAGCCTGCGAACGCCTCCCCGTCTATACAAAATAGCGCAGACTTGCTTTTTTAGTTTTACACTTAAATCTGTTTTCATCCATTGCACGTTTTCAGAAGAGATGCCATAAATTAACACAGAAAATCGACTTGCCCAGACTCAAGAGGGGTGAAGGAGCAGGGGCTGCCATCGGTACCGGTGGGCTGGATCTTCAAGAAGCCCTGCAGCCCATCGGAGGCAACACGGTACCCAAAACTGCAGTGACCTGCTGGGAGTTGGAGAGAGCTCTCTGATAGCTGCTGAACCACCAGCAACCTGCCAGGGATACACACCAACCATGAGCTAATCCCAACAAAAATAGGAGTGAAATCATAATTCATATGCATAATTCATGTGCATAATTTTATCTTTGTTGTATATTCTCCAGGGATGTATTCTAGAAAATGCTTTCTTTCCCCTCCCCTCAATGCTCACGTCCTTCCAAAAAGTGCTGTAGATGCAAATCATTGGAGGCAGGAAGAGGTAGTAGCTTTGCTGGGTTCCTAAATAAATGCTATATTTGTCTGAGTTTCTAGCCTATGTCTTGGCAAATTATGCAGATTGATGCTGTTGTATAGACATGCAGGCTTGTAATAATCACGAGATTTTAATTGCTTTCATTGTGAACCCGGGCTACTGATTGTATTTCCGTGGATAACTGTAACAGTTTGCACTTGCAAATGCTAAAAATGTTAAACCATAATGGCAATTAAGAGATGATTATAGTTATTCTGAAGCAAGGATTGGAGTTAAGACTCCGAGAAGACATCCCAAAGGACCAGGAAGCATTGCCCTGTTTACTGCACAGGCTTCAAACTGATTTTCCTATGATGCGAGATCCGCCAGATTTAATTGCTTAATGATTTTCCATGAAATATTTAACTAACGTGGTATCTTAAGCCAGTCCAGGCTCTGCCTGAATCGCCCGTGTCAGTCTTGCAGGAGGACACTGACAAAGCCCTGGCCTGGCTCCCAATGCTTGCTGAGTCACCTGGCATTTTCCTTCTGCGGTGCTAATTCCAGCACGGCCAAGGTCCAAGACGCCCTGTAAGCGGGACCCCCAGCACCCGCGGGTGAGGACCCTGCTAGAAGCAGGACCACCATCACCCATGGGAGGGGACTTCGCTGGAAAGGGGCTGCATGGGTTCCGTCCCTCAGTCCCCCCCGCAAGCCGTGGTTTTAGAGGGAGCCTTTGCAATGCGGGTCCAGATTTACCCATCCAAGCTCACCCACAGTGGAGCAGACACTTTTGACCGGGTCATTTTGGTCCTTAGAAAAAAAACCAGAACTTTTAAAACTGGATTTAGGAAGAGGTTTTGTCCTTGTTGAAGCATTCTGGGCTTTCCTCAAAAACAAAAAAGGCATTTATTTTTTTTCCAGAGCCGTGTTCCAGGCCGCGTGCCAGCCGCCTGTGTGCAGGCTGCGGCGCAGGCATATCCTGGCTCACTGTCAGCCCTCCGTCCTTCCCTGCCGGAGCAGCCTCAGCAGGCAGCAGGCAAGGGAACTGGGTGAGATGGGCACGAGATTAAACCCCAAACCTGTAATCGAACACTTCATGGAAAAATATCTGTGTAAGAAGGGATTTCCGTTCTTCTGACTCAGCTTAAGCAGCACGGGGCTAAAGCTCAGGTCACACTGTGTGCTCCTCCACTACCCCAGGAAATCCTTTCATCCTGCCCCCGCAGCGCCTGATGCCCTGGTCACCCCAGGCGGGAGTAAGACACGGGAAAACCCTTTCCCACTTCAGCGTGGCACCTGCGCAGGGGCTGCTGAGGGCGACCTGCCGGCAGGAGCACACAGCCAGCTCTGCAGATTCCAGCCCTGTCCCTGTGTGGGACTCGGCAGCCAGGGCTGCAGGAACAAAGGGTGGCTTTCACTGCTATCCATGGTGAATTCCTCAGATACTTTTATGGGCTGCAACCAATGCATGGGGAGAGTGGGGCTCCCAGCAATCTCCTCCCCCTGAAAGGACTTCATTCACATCCAGGCAAGAAGGAGGTGAAAGAAAAGGCCATGCAGAGTGTTTAAATACAGGGGAGTCCTGCAGAATGGGGGCTTTCATCTCTCCCCCAAGCCCTCCTGGTCCAGCAGGCTGGGACCAAGGGCACACACCCCGGCCAGGGTCTGGACAAGCAGCTGAGCTGCGGTCATGCTGCTCCGCAATGGCCATAAATCAAGGGAGACGCGTAAGCAAGGGAAGGAACAAAGGACATGGAGAGGTGCCATGGCATCTGGCTGGGAAGGGCCATGGCGGCTGCGCCAGAGGATGGCGTCTCAGGAAGGCCTCTGACTGAGCCTGCAAGGGTCCCGGCCCCACATCCTGCAAGGGGACAAGAGCTGGCCCCACTCTCCACTGCCCTCATCTCCTCCTCCAGCCCAGCCCTCCAGCGGTCCATGAGCAAGCACTGCGTGCCGGGCAGCGAGGTGCACACGGGGATGGGGGATGTGTTGGAGCACAACATCCCACCTTGCTCACGGCCCCAGCAGTGTTCCTGGGCGACTCTGTGGCACGCCACCCTGGCCCACCATTGATTTTTCCGCCAGCTCCCAGGACTAGGACAGAATCACTGCAACAGTCTGCTCCCACAGGCAGGGGGAAAAGAAGTTACACCATGCCCAGATAAAACTGTCCTCAAGCTTAACCCAGGGCCAAATCCTGCAGAGCAGAGCTTGGGGTTGCCCCCAGGGCATGCCCTGTTCAGGCTGCCAGCCAGGGAAAGGATGGGGATCAGAACAGGGTCCAGCAGGGCTGCTCCCTTCCTATCCCCCTCTTCTGGGTGCTGAGACCACTGGCGCTTGGTACAGAAGCATGGGGCCTGTGTCAGTATCAGAAGGCTGGTGAAGGCACTGACCTGGTGATGAGCACTTAATTGTCTCGTTGGTAATGAGTTATTACTCAGCCTCAGCTAGACACTGCCTTAAGGGAGGAAACATCTGATCATCTTTTAATAAACACCGTTGGCTCCTGCGAGGCTCCTGCAGCTCCTGTATCTACAAAGCACTCTGAGACACATGGCTTATGCACAGACATTGCTGCTATGAGTCACAGTCTGGGAAAGGGTGTCAGAATCGTTGCTCAATAAATAGAACAAAGCAGGGAAACCTCGAGTGGGCAGGGATGGCACAGCCCTGCTTCCTTCACTGCATGGCACGGTCCTCCAAAGGATTTACCCATCAGAAACTGAACATGAGATAAAAATGATTTCCACATTTTCTGTCTTCATCTCAAATCTCCCACAAAAGCACTATGAGAAGGAACAGGTCCATTGGGTACCAGGTTTATCAGCAACAGGCTCTGCTTCCACGTGCTTGGAAGAGATGAACACTGTAAGGGCAGTGCCGCAGGCTGGCTTTGCTGGCTGGGGGAGCCCTGACCCGCAGCTGGGGTGCTCCCATGGGAGCCAGCTGCAATGCCCAATCACTGCACAGCATGCCCAGGGTGGGGAGGACCTTGCCGTCACTGTGTCCCTTCCCAGGGTCCCAGGTGGCCACGGAGAACAGGAACAAACATTGTGTCAGGTAGGTAGGATGCAAAGCCAGCTCTCCCTCCTCCCACAGCTTTACCCCACGCTCCTTCCGCAGAAGAACGAATCCCAGGTAATGACTGATAGCTGCACACATGGAGCACAGCTACCAAAAACCAGCCTGAGTGCTCTTCAGTGCCACAAAGCTTTTGAAAGGCCACATCTGGAAGAATGAATCTGGAGGAATTGAATAACTTAACTTGTACAAGAGAAAATAACCACGAATCACAACAGCAAAAGCGCACACACATCTGCAGACACTGTCCGGCACGCAGACCTCTGCCCACAAGTGGCAACCAGCACCTCAGACTCCCATGCAACCAAAAAATTTCTGAATGCTTGTAAGGCAGGACAGTACAATAGACCGAGTTTACATTTAAAAAGTATTTTTTCCCAAACACATCTGGAAGCAGTTTCTTTCTCCAGATGTTTTCCCCACAGATACATACCTTCCATTCAGTGCCTCAGATCCAGATGCTTCCAAATGGCTTCATGTTCCCACTGAAATCAAGCAGCCGCCCTGGGGATACTATTGGCCTCTCCAGCACGGAAGCAGTTAACGCTCCAAGGCACCATGCAGGACACCTGTGCCTGGTGGAAACTGGAGACAAAGTGGAGCACAGCAATGGAAAAAGTCAAAGCCAAAAGCTGTGTCAGATAGCTGTTGGGGCACAGGAGGGGAAGGCAGCGGGGACAGACAGCTCCCTGTGAATACCTCACTCTGCCCTCAGCCAAGTAGAGGGAAGCACTGCTTAACTTCAAGCAGTTTGTATCTTCTAGCACCGCACAAAAGATGGTTCGGAGGGAAGGCTGAGGACACTCAGTACCAGTGTCCATTGCAGGGGTTACAGGAAGGTGAGCAAGGCTTAGTTTCACTGCCTAATTGCTAAAGGCACAAGCTAAAGCTTATTTTTCTTAGCCTGAAGCTGGGCTCTTGCTGCAGTGACGCATCGAAGGAAATACCAAACCCACTTTTGACTTGCATGCATCAGTTCCAGTGCCTCCACATGCCACCAGGGACCACTTTACACCAGCACCACAGCCACTGGATATGCAGCTGGAAGGGGCACTTTCCCACAGACTGAACTCAGGCTGGAAAAGTTCTCCCCTCAGGCTCAGATTAGCAGCCTCCTGTGCTGCAGCTGGCATTCAGGAGCTGGTTTCTCAGCCTCTTGCTCCCTTGCTTTCACTAAAAGCCCAATAGGGCTCTGCTACCCCAGCCCCACAAGGCTGCCAATGTTTTTTGGGAGCTCCAGTGTTAACCCAGACCTAGCCAGGCCAGACTCGCAGCACAGCTGGAGCTTAAGCCCTACACCTACACTTCCATCTGAAAGGCTGGCTGGGGGTACTGACAGAGTAGCATCACTCCGTCCTCCCCCACAACAGCATCCACCTCAGTGCTCCAGCACCATCAGGTGTAGGTTATAGCAGGTTGCCTGTGTTAAGAGCCATACTGCTGCTTGCTGCAGAGGTTGGGGTTCAGCTCATTTTACAGCTGCCTAACATGAGTCACATTTGGACACAGCTCAGATTCCCCTTGTTCCTCATGCTGGCATTACCAGCCCATGGCACACCTGTTACACTACAAAGCCCACAGCTCTTCCAAAACATCAGGGAGAGCACAAACTGCTGAGTGGGTTGTTCAAGGAAAGCCCACAGCCCCTGCAGTGCCAGAGGCACTATACACACCTCCGTTTCAGCTCTACCTTTCTACAGGGCACAGGAAGCCTGAAGGGGAAACCTGACTTCCTTGGAAAGCAAGGAGACACCTTTGAGTGCCCAGGAGCAAAGACCCCAGCTGCTGTACCACCCCCAGCTTGTCTGAAGTTATCAGGAGGTCAACCCCCAGTGCATCCCTATCTAGGTTACTTGGCACAGAAGCCTCCAACCAGGACACATCCCCCTCAATCCCTCCTCCCGGCTGTGGCTGAGCCAGGCTGGAAGTCAGCACCAGCACAGACAGACCACACATGCTCTTCAGGTAGTTTCTCCCTCTGCAGACCTGCCTCCTTTGTGTCACCAACATCTCCCAGAGCAGAGCACTTGCTGCTCATCCTCTGGACAGGAACTGTTTTTGCTTGGCAATAAAGAAGAAACTAGAGGCTGTTTAAATGTGTCAATTCACCTTTAATGTTTGAAAAAAATAAATGGTATTTGAGCCATTGCAGTTATGAAGGGAACAGATCTTGCTCCACAAGAGACTGTGAACAGGTTCACATTAGACTCATGCTTGGAAAAAAAAACAAACCCAAAACATTCTCCTTTCAGATCCAGAGCAGAGTTCCAAACAGACAAGACCACAAGAGTGCCCCAGACAGTCCAAGGCACATTACCCCAGTGCAGACATTTCCATCAACATGAAGTTATGACAGCTACATTCTTTCTAGTAACAACATTGTTCTATCAATATTACAAAATTAGGTATACTTTGGATTTTGCACAGAGACAAGAAAGACTTTTACTTCAGGAAGTAGTCAAGCTGGGTCATCAAGTCATTTCACAAAGAGCTTTCACTCTGCCCTTCTCCCCAGTAGTGACTTATTACCAACATCAAATTTATCTCAGAGACAAGTTAGGCTCACCAGCCCAGTGATATTGTCTCTGCATTAGTAAGCAAACCAATAAATAGACCTTATGACAAGCACCAGATATTTACTTGCCATCACAGTTTTTTTTTCCATACCCAGATAGAAAGCACTTCCTGCAGTGTAATCCAAGAGTCAGTACATACAGAGACAACATCACTGCTGAACCTATTGGAGACCAAGACATTTGTCTGCCTTTGAAGCAGATGTCACATGAGTTTCCTTCACACAAACATCACATGTAAATTTAACTTCTTGGTACTGTGCTTTAAGAACAAAAGCAGATATCAGAACATGGAGGACAGACCTCCAGAAATAGCTTATCAGCTACAGAAAATAAAAAAAGGAGACAGTGGCCACTTACAAGTCTTCCACATGACTAGCTTGCTTTAAGGAGAGCATCAAGTTAAGGCAGTGTTGAGACAACTGGCTAAGAACATGCCAAATAGAGCTGTTGTCAGTAGTCACCAATTTGATATCCTACTCCATTTCTGGGATGGACCACGTGGCTTTAGATCTCAGTATCAAGGTCTAAAGACTTCAGCCACAGGATGCTGCTTTCTGCAGCAAGCAGCAACTCAGGGGGATGTTTGTTGAAGTCTTCTAGACCAGGCTGAGTTGCTTACAAGTCTAGGTCAATGTTTCAGCAGAGCCAAAAATACAGCAATGGGCACTGAAAGAGAACACCGAGGGTGCCAGCTGCAAGTCTGTTTGTCACAGTCCGAGGTGGAGTTCAACCTGTGTGTGAAAGCCACATAATCAAGAGCCACCCCACCAGCTTTCAGGGAAGGTCTAAGTACCTGCACTGAGGCTACTGGGAGAGCCAGCTCTCTGCAGTCTGCAGGGTGGGTACAGAGGCTCACACTGGCTTTGCTCCTCTTTACAAGATTAACAGTCTAATAAAACTCAGTAAGGAAGTCAGTTTTTGGCCTGCCCAAAGAATTTTTCCCAGCCTCAAAGAAGGAGTTACCACTGAGGGAGCTGTTGTGGAATCGTTTTATTTCTTCCCACGTAAAGGCCATTGTTTAAGCATTTACAAGTTTCCTAGTGCAATACAACCAAAAAAAAGCAGTAACAAAAAAATGCCGCCTTCTTCCCAGGCAACTAAACAGAAGTAGATTTTTACTGCAACATATACACATTAAATATAGTATACAGTCCATGCAGCGGCATAGCCATGTTAAAGGGAGTCGTGGCTTCAGCCATCAGTGCATTACAGTCCAAATTTCACTTGCTCCTACTTCCTATCCAGACTTGAAGAGAAGAA
The DNA here is from genome assembly GCA_033558185.1 of Dromococcyx pavoninus. Classification (NCBI taxonomy): domain Eukaryota; kingdom Metazoa; phylum Chordata; class Aves; order Cuculiformes; family Neomorphidae; genus Dromococcyx; species Dromococcyx pavoninus. The sequence goes on from JAUMJL010001902.1 coordinate 12,745, forward strand.
TTGCAACCTGACCCAAGTAAAAATAGATGAAGTGCTTTGTCTCGTGTGTTACATAGCTGCCAAAGTTTCTGCCAACAATGCAGTGCCAAGTTGGGTTGTATTTCTTGTCAAATTCCTGAAGAAAGAGAAGAGAGGCATTAAGGCCAAGAAAGCCCACATGAAAATAGTTCTAAGCACAAATTCTTAGCTGGTTCTGTTCACACACTATTGCCTCTCCTCCCACCTACAACATCTTTACATTCCCCACTACAAGACACTATTATATCAAACAAGTTAGTGACCGACACAATCAGACCTCTGCATTGGATTGTTTAAAGGATCCAACACAAGCAAAGAATCTCCTGAGACTTAGAGCAAGCATCAGGCCTGGGCAGAAAGAGCCAGCATAAGAGCTCTCCTCGGTACAGTGCTATTCAAGCCCTGCATGTAGGCTAGCTAGGGGGAATGTTTCTCCTCTCCCATTCCAAGCCTACTCACAAAAAAAAATAAAAAAAGATTCTGGCATGTCTGCTCCAGCAAGGCATTTGAGCTTAAAGGTCACCTAAAAAAAGGAATGAGAAGCCTAGCTTCTGCTGTTTGGGACTCTTCTTCACATAAAAGGGTGAATATCTGCATTGGAAATCAGCAGGCAAATTCACAGGCCAGACAGCACATGAAGACCCAAGAGGTCAAGAGGTGAACAGGCTGAGTGCTGGCTTGGTAGTCAGTCTGCTACTCAGCAGGTAAGATAGGGTTAGAGACCACTTCCCTCCCTCTAATTAATAAATTACTCCCAAGAACACCCTTCCCTCCCCTGACAGAGCCAGAACAGATCCAACACTCAAGATTAAAGGAAGTGTTACTTCTCAGACAGCAGTAAGAGTCTGAGCTCTTTGCAGGTAACCTTTGAAGTAAAGGAAAGCCTTCTTGCCAGGGCATGAAAGTGCACCAAATTGCTTCCCTCCTCCCAACACTCAGGAAATAAAGGCCAACTTCTTTTTGGATGCCTTCTGTTGCACTCACTTTACAGGCTGCATCGCCCCAAGCACTTTGAGATAAGTCTTGCCTCCGATCAAAGTGATCTGAGAAGTCAGGAGACACCTTTGAATCCTTTACATTCAAGCTCAGATTACAAGCAAGGCCCAAAAGCTAGCTCAGGTGCCAGGACACATTGCCTATGAAGTTACACTTTCTTCCTCCAAAAGCACTTCACCCAACCATTTGGAGAAGCAGCTACAGAGGGAACCAAGAGCTCCCCGATGCCATCAAACATGAGGCTTAAGTTAACAGGCCTCTGCAAATGGCAAGGCACATCCTCACAAACCAGGGCAGTGCTTGCAATGTTTTTAAAGCAGCACCTTCCACAACCCTGCCAGGCTGCACAAGGCCCCATCCTCCTCCACACCACCCACCCCAGAACCAGGAACATGGCAAACACACGTACAGTTACCCACTCTGAGTGGAATGTCAGAGTAATCACACCCTGCACTGGCACTGCAAGTCAAGCAGCAGCATCTGTGAAGCAACTCCTAAACAGAGACTGCAGCCAGCTCTTTCTAGGTTGGCAAATCCAGAGGGACAACTCTCATGCTGTTTGCTCAGAGCTTGTCAGAGCAACAGACCAGGCCCTGCTCTGCCATAGCCCTACGCTGACCTTGGAGAAGTCACTCCATCCTCTTGGGAATAGCAGTAAAGAAGCCAAGAAGAAAACATCTTCTTCCTCCAAACATGCAAGTCTCAAGTCTCAGACACAGGCTTGTGACAGGAACACATACTTAAGAGCTTCAGGAAGTCTCAGCCAGAGCAGCCCCCTCATCCCATAGTTACCTTCTTTATATATGCTGCAATGTCCTTTTCTATGTTGTACTTCTCCATCGCCTGTGTAGCACAGTCTACAGCATCCTGCTGCATGTCCTCAGACATGTCCGCATTCTTGATCACAGCCTTTCTGTCAGACATTGTGAACCTAAGGCAGAACATAGATTCCTTTAATACCTTCCCAGGAAAGGAGAAGCTTCCTGTGCATCAGAGATTGTCCTTTCTATGGCAGGCTGCGTCTCAGGCCGATACTACAAGGCCCCTTGTCACAGCAAGGGTGAGTTTATCTACAGCAGTCCCAGGCTGAGGTGCCCCTTTACAGCTGGGGCACTGTCCCTGTCTGGAGGTTAGATCAGAGAGAGTCCAACACCACCACCTGCATTAAACATATGCAGAAAAAGCTTACTCTGCAGGAGGAGACAGGATCTGCAGAGAGCTGTAGCCCTCCTATACATCCATAGGCTACAGCCAAGTTTGCCTTCCAGGTGCACCAGTGGTTTGGAGTGCCATCTGTTCAGAGCCTTACGAGCAACAGATCCCAGTTTGCCTATCTCCAGCAGGGAGGCTCTGGAAGCATGTCAGCAGCAGCACTTTTTATTCCACCCCATGCCAGGTTGTTACAGTTACTGCTGCTAGTTTAGCCTGGAAGGAGTGTTGCTCCACATTCAGCCTATTATCATCCCCTCACCGCTGCTTTCCCACTGAAACCCAGACATCAGCTGTTCCCGTGGGACAAAGCCGGTCTGACAAGCCAGAAACAGGTTAGCACCACGCTGCAGCCTAGAAACAGGGGGAAGGAAGCCTTGCCACAGAGCTTGCACAACTAGGGCCTGGCAAAGCAGCCTCCTTCTCCCACTCCTGCCTGTGAACCACAATACAGATGCTAAAACCAATCCTTTGAGGAACTGGAGAGCTGAGCACTTAGCCCCCCCCTTCACTGAGGTAGCTCAGGTCCTTCACACCAGTCACTGAAGCCATTTAAACACAGATCTGCCATCGCCTTTCCAGGGAGGTGTTCAGCATTAGGAAGTTTCCAGTGCAGTATCCTAGAAAATGGGGATTTGGCAATCCCAGGCCTGCAGGCTTTCCTCAAGCAGAGGCCATGACACATGCCCTGGGGAAGGTGCCCCATGCAGTCTTGCTGCTGGCTGACACTCCAACATCCCTCCAGGCATTAGATTCCCAGCTCCACAAGCCAGGCCTGGTCAGAAGGCACGCATTATCCTGGGAGCCTGTCAAGAAAAGGTCTGCGCTGAGGGGGACCACAGCTGTTCACCTCAGCCGTAGCTCTTACCAGAGCATGTTAAAACTTTGTGGGAATAAGCTTCTTAATGGGAAGGAACACCTCCAATTAAGCCTGCAGAGCACCAAAATCCTTTTACAGTGCTGTAAGTCTTGAGTGATACTACCAAGCATGTTTTCAAATAGTGAAATTACACATTTTTAGCTCTGCTGGGGAGTGAAGAAAATCTGCTGCAATGATCGCTTCCTGGAAGAGTCCCAGAAAACTGAAGGAGTAGCTTTGTTACAGCAATTAAAGGAGCCTGCTATCCAGAGAGAAAGAGAATCCAGTTACATAATTGCAGCCCTATGATTACAATACTTCAATTCTTCACTCTGCCTGCAGTTGAAGACTTCAACTGCAACCTTAATTTGTATGTTTTAGATACGACATTTAATAGAGTACTGCTATTAACACTCACTAACAGCATCAGAAGGAACAACAAGAACTGAGCTCAAACGCCAACAGAGAGCACATGCCTCTACCACAGCTCAGGAAAAGCCAGTTCCAGGCAGTTCGTTCCCCTCTGTGCTGCAGTTTAAGTCAGTGGGTGTTAGCCTCCAGCCCAGATACCCTGGCAGGACATAACTCAGAACAACCCAACTGCAGGCAGATTTGGATTCACTGTCCAGGAACCTGGCAATCCCTTGGAGAAGTCTTCTGGGGATCCAGCCCACAGGAAAAGGGAAGCAGCAGGAATTCACCTGTGGGTCATTCTTCCAGGAAAGCCTCTGCAGGTCAAGAGGGCAAGCAAGCTCCAATGCACATCAGGCCTTCATACACCTCCACTGCACTTTAAGTTCAGAGGGCATTTGCCATTACATAACGAGTCATGGAATGACCTGCAAAAAGCATCTTCCTTCCTCATTGTTTAGGCAAGGAGCATCGCAGTGCAGGCCCAAGCTGCTGAGAGCCAACAGCGCCATAAGAAAAAAAATCATCCTTCATCGGAGCTGCCAGGCACTCTGGCCAGTCTGCCCTCCCCGGCACCGCACTGCTCCAGGACACAGCATCCTTCAGGGCCTGACCACGACAGGGGCTGACAGCTGGCTGCACTGCTGCAGGGAGGGTGCCCTGTGCCCACCGTGGGGCAGGGAGCAGCTCTGAGTGCCACCCATCTACCCACCATAACATCCCAGAGCAGGGCCTCACTCACAGCTCATTCCCACATACGCGTCATACCCCTAAACCATAAGATCACAGCTGGCCCTTGGGGTCATGCCACTCAAGTCTGGCCCTCTCAGAGGAAAACCAGAAAGCCCCAGAACCCAAACCAGGGCAGGATCCTAGGGCATGACAGGGTCTGGAAGGAGGAAGAAAAGCCACTCCAGAGCAGGATCAGGTCTTGGGAAGGGGATCTGGACCAAGTCAGCACACAACCCTTCTCTCAATAGGGCAGGATGAGGTCTTGGGAGGAGTATGAGGCCCAAGCCCAGCCACCAACCACTCTTCCAGCAGGACAGGATGGGGCTGTGGGAGGGTGATGATGCTCAAGCTCAGCACCCACTCCTTCTCTCACCAGAAAAAGGTGTGGTTTTGGGATGGGGATGAGACAAGACCCTGTGGCCAGGACTGGGCACTAACAGTGGGACCAGGCCCAAGCCCAGCATCCAATCAATCTCCCAGCAAAGCTTCAACACCAGGATAGGATGGGGGCCAAGCCCATCACTCAGCCACTCCCCTAGAAGGACAGGATGGAGCCCTAAGAACAAGGACAAGGCCCAACCCCAGCACCCAAGACAGGATGGAGCCCTAAGAATGGGACAAGGTGCAAGTCCAGCATCCAACCACTCCCCCCAGCAGGATAGGATGGAGCCTGAGGATGGGCATGAGATCCAAGCCCAGCACCCAACCACTCCTCCAGCAGGACAGGATGAGATCTAAGGTCAGGGACAAGGCCCAAGCTCAGCATCCACCGCTTCCCCCGCCACGGCAGGAGGAGGCCCTAGGAAGGGCGTGAGGCACAGCCGCGTCCCCGCCAGGGCAGAGGGGGCCGGGGGAGCCGCTCCTGCAGGCCGGAGCCCTGCGTGACCTTCACGGGGGGAGGCGGGGCAGCCCGGGGCAGCGGTGACCTTGCCCGGCGCAGGGCGGGCAGCGCGCTTCCAGCAGAGCCCGGGCCGGGGGGTCTACGGACACGGACAGGAGGGACCCAGGGGCGGCAGGTGCCCACGGACCCGGCCAGGACCGCGACCTCCTCCCCGGGTCCTCGCACAGGTAGTGCCCGGCGATGCGCGAGGCCCGGCGGAGGGCCCGGCTCACCTTCACAGTGACGGGGCCGCCGCAGGAGGACGAGGCGAGGCGCCGAGCAGAGGGTGCGAGGAGGAGGAGGAGGCCGGCCCGCTCCGCTCCGTGCGCCGCGCGCTCTGCGCCCCGCGGCCGCGCCGCGCTCAAATACCGCCCCGCCCGCTGCGGCGCCCGGCGCGCCGCGCCCCCATTGGCTGCGTCGCCCCGTGCGCCGCGCCTCCATTGGCTGAGCCATCGTCCCGGCCCGCCGCCCCGGCCCGTCCGCCCGCGCTGTTCTGCCTACATCCTGTTTCATCCCACAATGCCGCGCGGCGGAGTGGGGCGGGGCGGGGCCGGGGG